>QEPC01014733.1:164063-191352 GCA_003113815.1 Sphenodon punctatus | reverse complement strand
CCCCCCCCCCACATGGGTCGGGCAGGTGACCACTTGGCACAAATCCATCGTTGCCATGGCGGCCATGAATTCTTGCTCTGCTCCTACAAGGCCGGCATCGGCATGAACGTTGAAGTCCCCCAGGACCAAGGTTCTGGAGGAGCCCAGTGCCACCGCCGAGGTCAGCTCTGCTAGAGCGGTAAGAGATGCTGCTGGACAGAAAGGGGTCCAGTATACCAGCAGCACCCCTAGCTTGCCCCCAGCCAAATAAAACACCACATGGAGGGCCTCAATACCTGCAATCTCCTGAACTGGATATCTCCTGAGAGGCCAGTCTTCTCTAAAAATAATCGCTATACCACCTCCCCGGCCACCTGTGTGAGGCTGGCGCTGCACGGCATACCTGGTTGGAATGAGATCTGCTAAAGTTGGTCCAGCCATCTCGTCCAGCCAGGTCTCCGTAATACATGCGAGGTTCACAGCCCCATCCGAGATTAAATCCCAGACAATTGGGGCCTTGTTGACAGTGGACCTCGCATTTAGCAGCAACAGCCCCCCACCAGCGGACCTTGGACCTAGCTCCTCCCTCTACCCCAGAGGGGGGATGGCACGCCGCACCTCCTGCAGGGACCTAGGTCCCCTAGGAATGCGAGCCATCCAACCCCGTGGGCCAAACCGTTGACATCCAAGAGCCACCCCTATAGCCGCTCCTCCCCCCCCGTCCACCCAATCCTGGCCCCCCAAACATGGCTGTTCATCCGATGGCCTCTCACAGGTATATTTGCACTTGCTTATACCTGTGAGAGTGAATCTGGCTCAGGGTTCAATCCTCATTCATTAAAGTGAATGAGAACTTAACCTTGACTTCATTGAGGCCTGGATTGCCCACCCCACCACCCTTTGCAGTTCTAATACCCAGAGGACTTTTCAAACCTCTAGGCTTACACATGCACCACTCTCTTGATGATCTTTACTTTTGTTGCACGCTGTATTCCAGCTCCTCATTACCCTTTATGTAGACACCCAGACGACTCCAACAGGAGATGAAGTAAATATAGCTTTGAATTAGCTGAGATCTGTCTGAGCATCTTTTAAGATCTGCCTAGCGGTCTGATGGCAATAATTGGCATCAGTAAGAGACATGGCTCATGGGCAGCAGGCTCTGGAGGAGGTCTGCTATGAAGAGGTACAGACAGATCCATCAGAGCTTTGGCTCCATCTTCAGGATTAGGTTTAGTAACTGATAGCTGACAAATGCACATTGTTTTTGGTGTCAGTTTGCATTTCCTCTGCACACATGGTCTAAAGCAGCCAGTGTGTTGTAACAAAGGGAAATATCCTCTAACAGCAGTTTCCAAGATTACAGAATATATCTGACCCTATAGTTAGAGATGAGAACTTTTCTAGACTGAAGACACCGCAGTTGCTATGTTGATCCCAAATGTAAAAGATGGAGACTAAGTAGTTCAGTGCTATCCATTATTGAACCAGCTTCTGTTACTGAGAGCATGCAAGCTTTTGGGTCACATGGGGCCAGTTCCTTGGGCATATAAAAAGTCTGAACTGTAGACTGAGAAAATGCAAGGAAGCCCCTTAATTTGAATTAATGTATTGAGAAAATTACCAGTGGCGGCCCCTCGCTTTGACATTGGGGGCACTGACCTGCAGCAGCCCCCAGCGCCAAAGCACCCACGCTCAGCACCATTCCGGATGTGTGCAGGCCCCCAGCACCGGCCCAGCACCATTCCGGATGCACGGGAGCCGGCGCTGGGCACCCATGAGCATCCGGAATGGTGCTGGGCCAGTGCTGGGGGCTTTCGAGTCCCGGCATCTCTTCAGTGCATGCGCACCAGCCGGGGAGACTTTCCTCCCTGGTCTGGCGCGCATGCGATGAAGAGACGTGGAGGCGGGGGGGAGGCTTTTCTGTAGGTCGGCACTGCCGCCGACCTACAGAAAAGCTGCGCATGCAGCTTGGGGGGGGGCGTGGCCAGCTTGGGCAATGGGTTCCAATGGAACTCAAAGCCCAAACTATTTCAATTGCCTAGAGAGGCGGCTCAAAGGGGCATGCGAGATGGGGAAGGTGCAGAGCAAAGTAGGAAACAGCCGAGCAACGACATCATAACCGGGAACTGGGTGGAGTAATGAGCAGAGACAGGCAGCAGGCACGGGCAGAGTCCTCTCAGCAGTTAAAAAGCATGACAGCTCAGCAACAAAGCACCATGGGATTTTTCAGTAATCTGTTAGTCTAAACCTGTATTAACCATGTACACTGTGATCCCGGATGTATGATTATTCCGAGTTGTAAATATCTATGTAAACGGAAACCCACTATTAAGAATCCAGTTTTTTAAATACAGTAAAAACAGCGTTGGTTTCTGAGAGGGGCCAGACATGCTCAGCTCCCATTGCTTTCATCTGCAGCTGGAGCACTCTAGAAATTCAAGTCCTGGGGGATGTCACTCTGCCTAATATTTGCAGCATTCCACTTAATCTGTATAGTAAGTATTAGAGGTGTGCACCAGGGACCCATGCAATTATTCATTTTCATTTTTGTTTTTGTTATTTAAATATTTTGTTTTGTTTTCATAAATATCGACATTTTGTTTTTGCTTTCGTTTTCGCTTTCCATTGGTTTCAATTGAAAACACATTTTCAGCAGTAGCATTTTTGTTGTTCATTATATTTGGATGAGACTTGGAGGGATTGTACCTCCAATGGAAGGCATTATGTGTACCAACTTTCAGAAAGATTGGATAAAGCAATCCAAGTTTATAAGCAGTTGAAGTATGTTATTTTGCAAAAACCAGCATATACATTCCTGGCTGTAATGTCTTTGAATGACACTTGGCAAGATTATACCCCTTCCCACATTTACTATCTTTGCCAACTTTCAGAAGGATTGGATAAAGGGTCCTGGTGGTATAAGTAATTAACTTATAAATGTATGTCTGGCTGTAACATCTTTGTAGTCCAACCAGTGTACATGTAATTTGACAGGACTATATCTCACACCTTCAGGATCATCTCTGCCAAATATCGGAAAGATGTGATAAACGATCCCAATTTTATAAGCCTGCACAGCATATGCAGGGAATGAGCCTATGCCAGGAATTTGCTTACGTACCACTGTGGTAGAAAATCTGTTTGTGATGCCAAATGGCCAGCATAAATGTCATCCAAATATCCTCATTCTGTGCTGTGACCACCCAAACTTCTCTCCCCCACTTGTTACTGGGAAGTCGGAAACATCTGTTTAGGAAAGAGCCAATAGAGATTCTCTTATGCCCTCTGTCACAGTGCTGCAGGATGTGATTGTGATAATTGGTTAGCCTGGATGTATAAACCATGTCTCCTGATTGCTGGGATGCTACCCCCAAAGTCACAGTTATGTCCCTTCTATGCCCGCCTCAGGGCTGTCCCTATGTCCACCTTAAAGCCACCACCGATTGGTCCTGTAAAGCTGGAAGCATGCAGTAATTGGCCAGTGAATGTGTCTCAGTCTTTTGGGTTGCTCCCCATCCTCCCTCCTACAGCCTCCCTCCCCTGCCAGGTGCCTGCCTCTGACTGGCACGGCATGTGCGGCTATTTATCTGAATAATGGTCTTTGAGTGGATGTCAATTGCTTATAAACTTGGGGCCCTTTATCAAATAGTCCTGTAATTGTGGGAAGTTGTGGGATACATTCCTGCCAAATGTCTTGTAAACAGGATGGAATATAAAATGTTACAGCCGGAAACGCATTTTCAAGTTAATGGCTTCTAACATCAGAACCCTTTAGCCAATCTTTCTGAAATTTTTCAGGATTTTTAATCTTTTGGAGAGACATGATCTCCCCATGTTTCATGAAAATTAGATGAAATATAAAGTAGTTGTAGCCAGGAATGTGTATGCATCTTTTCTTAAAATCACAACATTCAAATGCTTGTACAATCCGTTCCCTTTATCCAATCTTTCTGACATTTGGTACACATAGTGCCCTCCACTGGAGGTACAATCCTCCCAGATTTCATCCAAATTGAATAAGAAACAAAAAATCTACAGTCAGAACTACGTTATTCAGTGTTTTCCCATTATTTTGAAAACAAAAATTTGTTTTGGTTTTTTTTCTTAATTATTATTTGTTGTTTTTGTTATTACAATAATAAAAAAGAAAACAATTTTTTTCATTTTTGTGATCGTAATAATGAAAATTAATTGCCCATCCCTAGTAGGTATAGGGAAGTGCAGATCCCACTGCCAATACTGTAATGACCCTATCTAGTTCACAGAAGCAAAACGATTGGGCAACCAGTATAGTAAGAGGAATTAATGTCTGACTATTTTTAGCAATGGCACCAACACCCTCCTGTCTCCTAGCAATGATAGCAGGGCCTAGACATTTATAATTGTACAGCCAAAGAACACACATAATTTAAAAAAATAAATAAAACATTTTCCACTGCTGGCCTATAAAGTCTGCTTGTACTAAAGCCTGTTGAGATCTCCCTCACGGCCACATACCTATCTGCATTTCAAGTGGCCAAAGAGAGACGTAAGCTCCGCCCTCTGACACACACATGAGCACACACGCACACGCTCTCTCATGCTCACTCTGCACGTCCCTCCCCTCCCCGCATCCAGCAGCTCCTATACCTTTCATGGGGACCACTTTCAGCAGCAGTCCAGACATCCAGTACTCTGGCAGCAGCTGTGCATGGCAAGGTGGGACACTGCCCACTTTAGACAAGATTGTGGGATATTCCCACAAAAGCAACGTGGTGTGGTGGATAAAGTGCTAGACTTGGATCTGTAAATCAAGGGTTCAAGTCTCACTCTAACCATGAACTCAGTGGGTGGCCTTGGGCAAGTCTCCGCCTCAGTTCCTGATCTGTAATATGGGAGTGTATGTGTGCGTCTCCCTCCCTGTGTTCCGTTGTCTGTTTTAGATTGTAACCCCACTGGGCAGGGACCTAACTCCAAACTCTGTGACTGTAAAGTGCTGTGTACGCCTAGTAGCGCTATAGGAATTAGTAGTAGTAGTAGTCCTGCCTAAGGCAGGACTGTTAGGAGGTATGTTGCTGTGTGTAACTATTCTTATGGCAGCTGTTTATTTCCCAGCATTCTCTTGGCTTGTGCTAAGCTGTGTCAGGCTCCAGGGTATGGAGCTGGGGAGGGAACAAGGAGGGAGAAGGAAAGCCAGAACTATCAGGCTCCAGGAGACGGAGACGGAAACAAGGAGGGAGGAATCTAGGTCGGGGGGGGGTGTTTTCAAGGCAAGCCTCTGAAACCTCTCAGTTGCTCTCTTGAACCCAAGAGATTATGCACTCAGCATCTCTGCCAGGCACGCTGGTCTAAGAAGGCATGCGACTCATCATTGAGGCCAGGGCCCAGAGCCAGAGGGAGGACCCCACCCACCACAGAGGCGGGAGGATCCCAAGGATGGGAAACCTTGCAGGGGTAACTAGGAGAAGGGATGTCCAGAAGAACTCAGTCCCAAGGGTACAGGCCACGAGGCTCCAGTCAGGGGAAGCTGGCGGTTAACCAGTTCCCTGAAAGCCAAGGGGGAACTGAGCCTGGGCTCGTCCTACACAGGGGAGGAACTAGGACCTAAGCTCACACCGTGCGGGGGAAAGGAGCTCAGGCAGGAGCTCTCACACAGAGCAAAAGGGGGCCAGAGCATAAGCTCTCACACAGAGCAAAAGGGGGCAAGGGAACCAGAGCATAAGCTCTCACACAGAGCAAAGGGGACCAAACTGGGATACACACAAGACACAGGGGACAAGCAGACATGGGGCACACACAAGACAGGGGAAAACAAGCAAGCAAGGGGGCATGCACACGACAGGGGAAACAACACAGTCTTACCACATGCAGAGGGGAAAACACAGGAATCTCACACACCACAGACAGCATGAGTACTTCCTCAATCACCATAGACAGGAATGGGAAGGGAGTAAGAGACATTGCTCCACCAGCTTCCTGTGGCCGCACCAAGGCTTAAATACTTCCTGTGGCCAATCAGGAAGCTGGGAGGCAGTGCTAAGGTAATTGACTACAGCTGTGAAGGGGCATGACGCACAAAGAACAAGCATCCAAAGGAGACAGAAAGGAGACAACCCAACACCCTTTCAAGGCTACCAGGTGGCGCAGGGCGCTGGGCAGGCTTGCCAGCACCCCAAAGGCCATGGGTTTGAGGCCCATCCCTGACAAGCTGTTGCAATTTTGGCTGTTGACAAAGGCAGATATAAAATCTGTAGAGGGAAAATGGACATTTTTGATTAGAGGTCTTCTCAAGACAGAACTTGATACAGATGGACAAATTAACTCCATCTCATTCAGGACACTTGTGTTGCCTGAAATTGCAGGGGATTGAAAAAAGGAACCATTTCTTCACACAACTTGTAATTAGATTGTGTAGCCAATTCTTACCGGACATGGTAAAGCCCAAGAATTAGTGAGATTCCAAAAATTAATTGACAACACTGTGAGACAGCTAGTTTATATTTTTGGTTTTGTTTTGTTGACAGCTTGTAAATATTCATCAAATAATAATGCTGGAGACTGCTGGCAAAGTACTGTTGATCTTTGGATTGAAGCCAGAGTCACTTTAATAAAAAAACTTCCTGCTGGAAGTGACTCTTGTATTAAAGCTGGATGGTGTGATTGTCTGGGTAGAACGTATCTGCACTAGCCGCTAGCACCGGTGAGAGTTCCAGTCACTTCAGTGGCATGCATGCCCACACTAAGGCTGTTTTTACACAAACACCCCCACCCCACTGTGTGTTCGGGTGGGCATGCGATGTGGGGGTGTGTGTCTGTGTACACGCCGCGGCGGTGGGTCGGTGGATGGCTGTTCGTCCATACAAGCAGCACTGGCGGTGGGTGGGGGTGCATTCACGCTCCCAGTGCACACCCACCTCCACCCATCACCCACCCATGGAGCCATCCGGCAAACCAGAGGAGGCTCCATGGGTGGAGGTGGGTGTGCACCCGTGGGAACAGGCACACACCCACCTCCACCCACCGCAGCAGCACACCCATCCCCCCACCCACCGCAGCCTGTGTAAAAAGGGCCTAAGTGGTAGCATAAACCAGGGATGGGGAACATTTTCTCTCCAGGGGCACTTTAAAAATTAGTAAAAGCTCTGAGGACCACATAGAAGTTGTAGACAGGGGTGCTTTGGGGTGTGCTCTGGAAGAGGAAGATTCAATCAGGGCTGGTTCAAAAGAGCCATTTCCATGTGTGTGGCACAGTTCTGCAAAAATGGGAGGGCTGTTGAAATTTCAATCAGAATTCTGATTTTGCTCATGTGCAAAATTGCGCCAGGTATCAAGGTGCATGTGCAAAATGGTGGCAGCCATTATGGTACTGCTATTTTGCATATGGCTGGCACCATTTTGCACATGCACAAAATGCCGGTAATTTTTTCCCCTATGATCTGTTGTTTCGATTTTTACCAGCAGAATCAAACCAACCAGATCCATCAGAATCAGGATCCAGCCGGAAACAAAATTTCAGCCTCAGTCCAGATCCTGAATCCATCCCCTAACTTTGTGCACGTGCCCTCATCTCTGCTCCCTTACCCTGAGCTCAATCTTTAATTGCTTAGGGGTCAGGAACTGGAGCCAGGGGCCAGATTCAGGAACTGGAAAGGGACCAAATAAAAACTAGCTGCGGGCCTCATTTAGCCCCTGGGCCTGAGGTTTCCCACCCCTTACATAGACACTGTGGCCACCACCAGGACGATTGCACCCTTGGGGGAGCTTCCCCTCTTGCTGTTCTCTTCCGACTTCATAGCAGCTTCTAAATTCTGTCCTCATCTACATCCAGCTAGCTGCAGCGATAGTACTGATCTTCTAAGAGGGCAGGATATAGCCGGTATCATCTTCCTGGGAGAAAATATTCATGACTGCTATGAATATTTGCCATTCATGTATTGTTTGTGGGGTAGCACTCGAAGTCCCAAATCAAGAACAAGGCATTATAAGGCTAGATCCTGTATGAATATATAGTAGGAGCCAACTCCTGTCAGGAAAAATGTATAATCTAGTTTAAGACACAAAATAAACATTGGGTAGAATTGCAGGTAATGGGTAAACTTTGGCTGTGAGAAGTGGCAATAGGAACATAGGCTAATGATGGGTGATTTCAGACGTTACGGGCGGGCGGTTCACCACAGCGAACCCCCAGGGGGGGGTGAACAGCACAACCATGCGCGGGGGTGGAAAAACGACCCAAACAGACGTGACGGGACCGGGACGCCGGCCGGGAACCGGGCCGAACCATCGCGGACCGGGGCAGCACAACAGACGTGCAGCCGAACCCCCGCCAGGGTCAAAACTCCCAGAAGGCACCGGGCAGGGGCGGGACACAGACATGGCCGCCTGAGAGCAAACGAAGCAAAAAGGCACATGAGGGGGGGCACCGCCAAGGGGAAAGGCACAGGCAGCAGCAACCCCCACCCCCACAGCACCCCAGTCCACAGAGGCGCCCCCACAGCAACAGAGCCAGACTCGGAGTGGGGGGGCCAGGACCCCCCGAACAAGGCACGATGGGGGCCCGCAATGCACAGCGAGCCCGGCGGAGAGGGTCCAGGAGGAGGAGGAGGAGGAGGAAGGGGGCCCCACAGTCACAGGGGGGCAGATGGAGGACAGCCAGGTCCGGTGGAGCCCCTCTGCAGGTCCGGCGACACTCCGACACACACACCCCACCCGGGGAAGGAACACGGTCCAGTCCGGGGGGGGGCCCTACTTGGGTTTCAAGTCAATTTTTAAGGGTTTCATGGCTGAAGTGGGTATCAAGGTGGAAATGGGAGGAGAACAGGAGTGTTGCTTCCCAGGGCTCATTCAGAGGGTCTCACACACATAAGGGACAGCATGGAAGACAGTGTAAAGATGCTTGTGGAAGAAAAGGCCATATCATGCCCATATGAACTCAAATAATTTTATGACACACCAGAAGTAGATTCCATGAGCTGAAAAAGTCCCCACTTCCCCCAAACTAAAAAATTACAAATAGCTAGAAACTTAACATTTATTTTGAGCCTCAGACTCCTTATAATCATTGTACTTACCATTATTAGGGGAAATTGCCTGGTACTTTGTTCTTTGAAACATTAGGTGCCCCACCCTACTATCCATTCCTCTGCATGGTATTGTGGTTCAAATCTTTGTATTTACAGAGACATTAGCACTGCAATCATAGCATTGCAGTACAGTTTTCTGAAGCTTTTGTTTTAAGTAGCGGAAACTTTCTAGAGTATTTTTTATGTAGTAACTTCCACTAGATTTTAATCCTGGCAACTGAAAAGGAAAATATGAAACAAAACCACCAAGTTCCCAATAAAGAACACTTCCACAGTTTTCTGATTCAAATGATACTTTCCAATTAACAGGACAAAGCACCCTTTTGACTAGGTAGCTTAACACATGTCGCATTAATTTGACTGAAAAACTGTCATTAAGGAAGCATGCAGTTGTATTAGTGGGGACTGCTACAGCTTTAGTTATTGGGGGGGGGGAAGTGCTGTAGAAATAATGCTTACCATGTTGTCATCTCCTCAAAAATGCAAGTTGAACCCACAGGAAAACATCTTTCTGTTTGAATCTGCACCGATTTGTTTTTAAGGGTCACACCATATAGGCTTCATGCAAAGGACATTTGAAAATCCTTTACCCCTAAGTGCTCAGAAGTCGCACTGCTATTCGCAGATGGGTGCAATGACTGTACAAGAGGAAATCCTGTAGTTCATTTCTCCTCACCACATAAAAAATGTTTACAACTTATGGAGCTGAAACAGCCCAGATGATGACATCACTTGGATGCAAGTGCAGTGGAAGAAGAAACTCAGCCTTTAGTTTGGTACAAAATGGGTGGTTTCTAATATGTAGTCAAGCACTTTCACTGTTTGTCGCCAGAGTTTCCATCTGTTTGCTAAAGACATACATGTGAATAAAAAATCTGCTGAACATGTAGCTGAGCAGATATGTAGAGAGGGCCAAAGAAATAGAGCATGCAATTGCTGGTTTAGATTAGCTTTCATTTCTAAAACAAGATGGGTTACTCTGAATGTGCTAAAATTAATTCTGCAGCAGTGCTTCCCAAAATTTTAGGTCCAACAGACTAGAGCTGATCTTGGACCAGAAAGCTGGGTCTGAGCTGGACCTTAGTCTGAATGCATTGGGCCCGATGCAGCCAGGCTCTTCCAAGCCCTTGTCCAATTAAGTCACCCCCTCCACACTGAGCATTGTGACATCACTAGAACTGAGGCGGCAGTATTGTTTGTTGTTTACTGTTGACGTTTTGGCATTCTTACCGATGATCCAATGGTATTTTCTGGCAGTTTCCAACATTTTGCGGCAGTTTATGGCATTTTACGACATCTCCAACAATTTGTGGTTTTATGAAATTTCTGTCATTTTACTATGGTTTCCAGCTTTTCCTACAGTTCTCCCTTTGCTTTCCGGCAGCCCGCCTCAAACCCATCCTCCACTGCCCATGCTGGTGTCCCATGGCGGAATTTATGTCACCTGATTCACCACCCCTTGCACCCGCTCTCCAGCCCTCCAACCAACCACAGCCTCCATGCCTGTCTCCACCCCTGTAGTTACTAACCAGTGACAGGAGGTAGTGGAAGCAGCGCTGGGTCTGACTCCCTCCAGAGATCTCGGCGTCAGGGTCAGAGGTGAGTCATTGGGACACAGTCACATGTGCAGGCTGGGGCTAGGCATGTGTGGGGAAATCCTGGGGGGACTGAAAGCCAGGGGTACTGAGTAGGGCTGCACTGAATAGGTGCTCCAAGTACTCATTAGGATTTCTGAGGTTCCAAGTACTGGGACTTAATCTTCGGTCATCACTTAGACATTTTTCTGAGGACTCGAAAATCGGAACTCCGGACCTTGGAAATACTTTGAACTCAGAAACTCGGAAACAGTCAGCACCTGAGCAAAACCGAAAAAAAAGCAGGGTGGCTATTAGCATGCTCAATAATTATATGCAAGCTTGGTGGTGGGTGGGTGGGTTGCACTGGGGTGCCCCACCAAAACAACATTATTAATCAATCCACTTTCAACAAATTTGGGTCCATGGCCCCATGCATGCCACCAGCCAACAGGCATAGCCACAAGAAACCAGTCATGCACCCCGCCCCCAAAAAGAACCATATGCCTCCCTTGCTCTATGCCATCCTATGCAAGGCAAGCCCCCTTCCCACACACCATAAATTAACCAGAAAGAATCCCCACTGTGTCCCAGCCAGGCACTTCATGGCAAAGTTGAACCCCCTACAGCAAAAGTACAGTGTGGAAAAAAATCTCACAGCAAACGTGAGACAATCACAAGACAAACCCAAAAAGTGCAACTTCAAAAGCCACATGGCCAAAGTCCAAAGTACCCACAGCATGGTCCTCTATAGAGCCAAGCAGTGCAGCAGTACCCACTTTAAAATATATTTTTGGTGTCTAGTAAACCTGCAGCATTGCCCCTATGGACAGAACAGGCACCACCCGCCCCCAGCTGAAATACTTACAGATCCAGCAACGTAGCACACAGCCAAATCACCAAAGAGAATGGAAAATGCCCAAATGGCTACTTATATTTTGCCCCTACAAACCAATAAAAAACTGGTTGTTTAAGATGCACGTTACGATTTACTATTCCCCATACACACATTCTGCTTTTCTCCATATTTGAACTTAATGCACATTGTAAAATTGTCCATTATAAGCATTCCCACGTTCAGTTTGATGCTGATATTTCTCTTGCTTTTATCCGCATTCTCAGCGTTACAGGAAGGAAACCAGAAATGACCTTTCTCCCCTCCTCCAGAAGCTGTTTCTCCCACCACTCCGGAGGTTCTTTCCCTCCCTCATTTGCCATACCTGGAGCAGCATCAGCTTTCTCTGTGGACTTCCATTATCCTGGAGGCTTAACAGAGGGTTCCTGTGCAGTCCTTTATGCACTGCATTCCCACGTTGAAAATATGTGCATTATGTGAATGTGGTTTCAATGCAGCATTCACACAATCAGTCTATATGCGCATAATAAAATCACCATCCTTTGTCGATGCACCCTCCACCAATGAAACGCAGACACAATGTATGGGTTATAAACACAGGCCGCACTCTTTATTAATCAAATCTCAGGACGGTGGGAATTGCATCAGGCAATCTGGGTTCAGTATACTAGCTAATCGTAAACTGTTAACTTAAGCAAAGCCCTGGATGTGCCTTCCAGTGACATTGCCTTTTAGCCAACAAAACTTCACCCCTTTGACAGGTCACTAGCCATGGCCGAAGGGGGCAAGCCCATTCTGGGCCAGAGTAAGGAGTTTCCATGCCCACAAGGTGTAGGACTGTGCCTGTCCTTCACCCTGCTAAGACATCCCTCCCAGGGATGTGATACCAGTGCATGCTGTGCCCGGCATTACCTGGGTATCACTTCCCCATCTCTTAAGGAGATGACTCAAACTTTCCTATAACCTTATCTAATTATCCTACTATTGCATACTGGACCCCTGCTGAGTGCGACAATTGTCCTTTCCTCAATAATTCAATAAAGATGTTTCAGATGCAATGTCAAATTGTACCAAATTGTGTCCAATTATTAATTATCATTCCTCTTTTTCAAATTACCCTATTTAATGAACCAATTCGGAATTGCCAGATTAGATCCAATTAAATTAAATTATTCAGTAATCGTTCCTTTAAAGCTTGAATGAACAACTAAACAGCCTATTTAAACCTACTCGAACACTGTGAAGGAGGCGAAAAAACGACCCTTGATCATAAGGCTACTAGGTAAAATACCTCCTTGGTTCCTTAATGGCATCCAGAATTATCCCACAGTGCTAGAGGGGAGGTGGGTGAGGCTGACTGCTCAGCCTCCTGATCCCAACTGCTGCATTCACTTTGCAGCATGGGAGGATGGCCCCTCCTACAAGGAGCCACCTCCCAGCCCCATGTGATGGCACTTTTCGCACCGAACTGCAGGTTGCCAGGCAACCCCAGGGCAAACAGCGCAGGGGAGCCTTCTAATAGGCTTCCCGCCGCTGCGGCTCTCCTATGTGCTCCAGGGGGTGGGGGCGCAACAAATCCCCCTCGCGCTGCCATTTCAGCGGTGCAGGGACTTGTCGACGCACCCCCCACCAGTGAAATGCAGACACATTGCATGGGTTATAAACAGAGGCCGCACTCTTTATTAATCAAATTTCAGGACGGTGGGTAATTGCATCAGGCAATCTGGGCCCAGTATACTAGCTAATCATAAACTGTTAACTTAAGCAAAGCCTTGGATGTGCCTTCCAGTGACATTGCCTTTTAACCAACAAAACTTCACCCCTTCGACAGGTCACTAGCCATGGCTGAAGGGGGCAAGCCTGTTCTGGGCCAGAGTAAGGAGTTTCCTAAGACACCCCTCCCAGGGACGTGATACCAGTGCATGCTGTGCCCGGCATTGCCTGGCTATCACTTCCCCATCTCTTAAGGAGATGACTCAAACTTTCCTATAACCTTACCTAATTATCCTACTATCGCATACTGGACCCCTACCACAAAAGGGGAGTCGTAAGCCAACTACCCTGACACCCACCAACCATTCTAAACCAGGGACTGCAAATGTCCCGCCAAAACTGCTCATTACCACTAGGAGATAAATGCACCCCATCTCGATACATCTCTGGCCTTGAATAAACTATCACTGAATGCTGGATGGTAGTGCCATTCAACCCCATTTATCCATTTCGCTATCTCCCTATTTATATTCTTCCTAGCCCTGTCCACCCTACCAGGGTTCTGTGCTCATCCCCATTTTAACCTGGGAATTAAACAGGTGCAAACTAAGTGAACATGGGGAAACCATTGTCTAACTATCAAAAGATCATTCTTAATACTTATAATCAAATTAACTCCCTTGCGAGCAGGTATATAATTTTCACCCAGATGAACCACTATTATGTTTGGTGCCAGCTCGTCAACCATTCGTTGCAAAGTAGGTAATAACTGGTGCCATCGCATCCCACTTTTCCCCATCCAAACGATCTGCGACTTGCTTGACAAACCCAAATGAGGACCATCAGAAGTCTGTGCAGTCGCACGACTTGCCCAACGCAGAAGGCTGTGCCCAACGATCCACACCACACTTCTGGTTTCCGAAGGAGTACTGCACCCTAGTAAAATAAAGCATTTTTAAAAATAGAATGAGGGTCGGAGATAGTTTTTGTATGCTCGAGAATGACATCTTCCCACTGCCTTGACCCTTTGTTCATCTAACCCTGCCGCTGCCACTGTTGTAGCTGCTCCGACCCAAAACGAATGTGACCCATACTCCCCAGGTGGGAGCCCTATGTACCCTAATGCCCTGTGCAGCACGGCTGAAAATTGGTGACTAGTTAATAGGGTGACGTCTTTATGAATAAACAGCCTTCCTGGCAGCGCTGGCCATATACCTAAGTACTTTCCCAACTGCACCACAGGGCATATGCTATCCTCTGCACATCTGTATAGCTGCACCATTTGTTCCCTTCTTCTTTGATCCGTCTTTGATACACGCAGTCATATTCGTAAAGAGATGCTGGTCAACTCGAGATCCTCAAAACCTACTGCGCGGGCGGTGTTATCTCTGGCTGATAGGGCAACCATCTCGTTGACCCTAAATGCTCCGAAAAAGGTTAGTACATACACTGCAGTGAAAAGCTGCACTTCAAAATTGTCCCTACAAACCACTGAAAGTACCCCAACCAGCTGCTGTAATGTATGGGAAGTAATGGGAGCCCTGACCGCCCTTGGACAAGTTGGCGCCCTTGCCCAGCAATCCAACATGTGTTTTATATAAAATCCCCTGTCCGGGGAAGGGAAACCCATTAACTTATTGGTGAATGAAAGGGCAGCCATCTTTCCTGCTATTGTACCAGCTGCCAGTCCACTGTGCCTTAATCTCATTGCAAACTGAAGCACCTCCGCTTAGTTTATGGGAAATCCCAGCCCCCAGCCTTGGTCTGCTCTGAAGTTCTGGAACTCACGTATTGCCCTGCTGTAGGCAGCCTGGGTCCTTGGAGCAAGGGATCCCTGCACGATGGTCTGGAGCTCTAACACCTAAGGCTCCACACCCCAGGTGGCAAGGGGTCTGGTGTTTCCCTGGCCTCTGGTGCCAATTCTCGAAAATGGTCCATCTGGAACCGAGAAAGGGCATCGGCTATGCCGTTGTCAACCCCTGGGACATGCTGCGCCGTGAATAAAATATTACTTTTTAAACATGCTCCAACCAATACTCTAACTAAAGCCATAACTCTAGGAGACCGTGAGGACAAGACGTTTACTACATGTACAACTGCCAAATTGTCACAGCAAAATTTTACTACATGGTTTGCGAGGTGCTGGGATCATAGCAAAACTGCTATTACTATTGGGAATAATTCCAGGAAGGTTAAGTCCCTGGTGATTCTGGCCCAATGCCACTCGTCAGGCCAACGAGCTGTGCACCAGTGACCTCCAAAATAAACTCCAAAGCCCACTCCTCCTGCAGAGTCTGATTGCACCTGTAGGTCGGATCTCAATAATAATCGGTCCCTCCAAAAACTGACACCATTAAACCCATCCAGGAATTCCAGCCACGTGACCTAGTCCTGCCGCATTTCTTGTGTAACCCATATATGATAGTGAGGAGATAAACCATCACTCAACTTACCATATAGCCGGGACAAGAAAGCTCTGCTTGGCGCCCTCGGCAGACAAAATTGAAACTCCCCACCAATTACTGTAATGCCCTTACGGTTATCTTTTGTAACCCCAAAGCTTTCCTCAACTTCTGCCTAAGGGCTACCAACTTATCTTCTGGTAATCTTGATATCATGAGTTCCGTATCTATCTCAATCCCCAGGTAGGTTAACCTGGTTCCTGGCCCCTCGGTCTTTCCGGGGGCGAGCAGAATTCCCCACTCCCAGGCTAGATTTTGAAACAGCAGGAGGGCAGTGGCACAATCACTAGAGTGAGGCCGGCCGAGTATCAAAAAATCATCAAGATATTTTGTAACATCGCCCGACTGCATCCTCTGCTTAAAGGCCCATTCCACTAGGGAACTAAAGTGCTCAAATGCAGAACATGATATTGAGCATCCCATCGGCATGGCCCGGTCATAATAATAATGACCATCAAAAACGAAACCTAAGAGGTGGAAACCTAAAAGGCGACATTGAAAGACGCGTACTTAATGGTTGTCAGCTCCTTCGGGATGGCGTCATTGACTGAGTTTCCCCTTGGATGGGATAGATGATGTATTAATCTAAACTCTCCAGCTGCCCTCTTTGGCACAACCCCCAATGGCGACACTATCAAATTGTCCATTGGGGGTTGGTCAAATGGGCCAGCCACCCTGCCTGCCTCCTGTTCTTTGCTTATTTTTGCCCTCACAACTTCCTCGAGCCCAACTAAGATTTCAGGTTTCATGGGACTCGATGAGGATGAACCGGACCAGCTGGTATTACAAACCCTTCCTTAAAGCCTTGCACCACATAGTGTACCTCTGTTCGATCTGGGTAATTTAATAATGCTTGTTCCAAACACTCAATTTTTACCAGTGTCGGACCCCTTTTTTGGTCCAGTGCCAGGTGATGAGATCTGGTTACCTTTGTTGCTACCGTCACCTTGCCCATATCTTCCCTTTCCACCCTTTTGACGTGACCGGAAGCAGTTACAGTGTGGGTGACTTCCGAAACAGTCAGAGCAGATGTGCCGAAAGCAACATGACTGCCTGTTGCACCTACCGGTTTTATTATACTCCCAACAAGGACCAGGGGCTCCTTGCCCTCCCCTTCGAGTGTCCCACTGAAATGGCTCATTGGCTGGTGTCACTCCGCCCTGCACTAAAGTGTGCCCACTGTCAGTGCGAGGTGCGCTAGTCACATCAATCATGTGCTCGAGCTATAAATCATGAGCATGAACATCCCAACGCAAACTGGGGTTGGTCGCTGCATGATGGCGAAAGGCCTCATCATAGTGCAACCAAGCCCCAGGCGGTCCAGTCCCATAAGCCCTTCGCACAATGTTGGCGTATTTCTGTAATTCTAACCCCTGCCCTGGGTAAGCCTACATCATGACTCCCATGTAGACAGCATATGCCGATGTCCAGTTGGCCCAATTCCTATCTGCTTTAGGGCATCTAAACTAGGGATGGGCGAACAGAACAGAGTTCAGAAATTCAGTTCGGTTAGGTTTGGTTTGAAATTTGAGTTCAGAAATTCAGTTCGGTTTGAAATTCGAGTTCGGTTCAGAAGTTCGGTTCGGTCGACCGAACAGTCCAAGTTCGGTCGAATTCCGAACTTCCGAACCAAGTTTGTCCATTCAAAATCAGGTTTTTTGGTGTGTGTTGCCACTAGAGATGGGCAAACAGAACGGAGTTCGGAAATTCGGTTCAGTTCGGTTTGAAATTCAAGTTCGGTTTGGAAGTTCGGTTCGGTCGACCGAACAGAGAGAGTTCGGTCCGAACTCTGAACTTCTGAACCGCATTCGCCCATCCCTAGTCTAAACTTCTCCTTATCTTTTTCTTCTTCTAGTGTAGTATGCTTGACTATCGGGTCACTGAACAATAAGGCAAACAAATCGACATCCACACCTTTCCATATTTTTTCTTTAGTCGTTTGGTGTAGGTGCTCACCAAATGGGGTGGCTAGGTCCAAACTTGCCCCACCTGGGGGTGCGGGTGGGCGCTCTCGTCTTGTGCAGCCTGGTTGTAAACGGCTTCGGTGGCGGGGTTCGCTGCAAATCGGTCTACTGTCCGTTCTCGCCTCCGCTCAAGCAGTTCACTCTCCAGCGCCAGGATCTGCTGCCACATCTGCTCATCTCCGCCTCGGTCTTCCTGGCCTTGTTCGATGTGCCATCTCCGCTCTGGAGGTCCTTCTGGGATGTTGGGGAACAACCCCCTCCCAGACCAGGCACACTCCGCCGGCCTGCCAACCCCTCTATACTGGGGGTCTATGGCACTTGCTCCCTCACCAGGGTTCTCCCCTTGTTGACCTCTATCGCTGTCTGTTCCTCCAAGGGTTAATCCCCCCCCCCTTACACCCTCATTTATTGGAGCGGGAAAACCTCTCTCCCCATTCAAAGCCTGTAGCAATGGGCCTGTTGGGACCCTAACTCCAGGCTGTTCGGGTTCATGGCACTGTAGGCCCGGCTGCCCCGCCCATCATCTGGCCTCACCCATCTGGACTTCAATGGGTACCCCAGAGCCATCAGAGGGGGGGCATCTTGCCAGAGATCGACCTCCAGTGTGGGGCCCGGGGGGGCAACCCGCGGTCCCACGGGGAAAAGTAGGGGAAGGAGAAGGAACGTAACCCTTTCGGGCCCGGCTAGAGCGTTCCCCTCGAGGTCTGGGAAGGATTGCCTCTAGAAAAGGTTCCCTCAGGGTCTTATGCGGTAGTCTGGAGGCTCTCAGGCTCTCCCTACCAAGCTCATCACAGGGATAGAGGCGCAGCGACTTCCCAACCGGGGAAGGCCCCTCACACACGGGCCGCAAGCACACCGGCACCCAGGTTCCCAGGGGGGTGCAGAGAGGTGGGAGGAACACCCGTGCCAGGGACCCCCGCAGGGGCGGGGACAAGAACTCACGAGGCGGAAAGGGGCTCCTTGCACGACCCAGTTCCAGGACACCACGTGGGCTAGGGGGAAGGAAGGGGCACACCCACTCACAGTTATCCACGGGGCTTGACACGCACACTCTCACGCACACACCAACACTCACGCACTCGTTCTCCTCGCTTTCGGTCTCCAAGATTCTTTCTCTCTCTCTCTCTCTCTCTCTCTCTCTAGCTCTCCAATACTCCACACACAGGGCCGGTCTCACAGGCTATGGCTCTGATCACCAGCAAGGAGGGGAGGCTTGGTCCTTCCTTTATATAGGTGGTGCTGGGCGTCGGAGTTGCAGCCTCTGTGAACGCCGCAGCGGGGCGTGCAGAGGCGTGGCCACGTCGGGAACGCTGGTGGGGGGCGTGGCCACGTCGGGAACGCTGGTGAGGGGCGTGGCTCCATGAGGCACGTGGGTGGGTGGTGTAGTTGCCTCCGGCGGCCCTCCTGCGGGCGGTTTGCATGTCTGCGGAGGCGGGGCTTCGGGCGGCGTGGTTTCCTCCGTTGGCTCTGGGGGTGTAGTGCTGCGGGGCCTGGCGCTTGGCCCTATCCGGGCTCGTGCGCCGCGGCAGCCCCCTCCTGGGCTCCGCCGCTGGCGGCGGCCCCATCTCCTCAGGCCCCGAGGCCTGACATCCAGGGGTACCCTTTTCCACTGCACGGTACCGGGCCGGGAGGTTGATCACCCGGCCTCCCCGAATAGTATTGTCCCCATGTGAGGCTTGGGGGGGGGGCTCTAGCCCCTGTAGGTCTATGGATTCACCTCCTCCCCGCCTGGAAGGGTGATCAAAAACCCTGGTGTCCATTCCTGGGCCTCTTGGCCATCCATGCTCCGCGAGGGCTGCAGAGCCCCCTTCACCTTCCCTTAGCCGTGCCGGGCTGGCCTGCTCAGCCATCATCACCTCGCAGGCTGCCAGGCAGGCCAGCATCTCAGACCGGGTGGTGATCCTCCACAACAAAGCCCCTTCAGGGGCTGGCCCTACCTCGTTGGGTTGTTGCCCCGCCTGGGGCCTTCCTTCTCCTTGAGGGGGGGCTGCCGGAGCTCCTTTCAGGCAGCTCTTTGTTGCCCCGGCTCGCTTCCTCATTCGGCCCATGTCTGATTTTTTATATTTTCTTTTATTTTTTCTCCAAGCCTGCACCTCTATTGGCCTTAATATGGGCTCCATAGCTCAGCTCAGTCAGCATCAAGAAATGCACGCTGCTGACTGCTCAGCCTCCTGATCCCAACTGCTGAATTCACTTTGCAGCACGGGAGGACAGCCCCTCCTACAAGGAGCCGCCTCCCAGCCCCACGTGATGGCGCTTTTCGCACCGAACTGCAGGTTGCCAGGCAACCCCAGGGCAAACAGCGTGGGGGAGCCTTCTAACAGGCTTCCCGCCGCTGTGGCTCTTTTCTGTGCTCCACGGGGTGGGGGTGCAACAAATCCCCCTCGTGCCGCCATTTCAGCGGCGCGGGGACTATTCAAGACTGTTTGGGGCACCCTGTAATGCACTTTTCAAACATGCGCTTTGGATAGAAAATATGTGGATGAAGACATTCTCAAGTTACTGAAGTATTTGGAGAAAATAATAGTGTTCATAAATCAATGTTGTGTGAAACCACCCTAAGATTCTATGATCATGCCCATAGCTGCTATTTGGATGTTTGCTTGTTTTTAAATGTAAATCATTACATTAAAGTGTTGCACTGATATTTTGCCTGTTGGTCTGAATGAGCTGCGCACATTCTTGTGTAAGTAGAGTCCAGCATGTATATACATTTGACTTCCCATTTAAAAATTAAGTGGCAGTGGAATTAGAACTATACCCCTTGGGGGTTTTTCTGTCGTGGTCTGCAGACAAAAAGCCAAATGTGTCTTATCGACACCTGTGTCTAAACGCAGACTGTTTAAAAATAACTGACAGGATGCACCTGAAGGATGCATGAACCACAGGCGTGTGCTTTTCAGAAGAGAGTGGCTTCCTTCATGATTTCTGTGCTGTGCACAGAGACTCATTTGCCAGGATGAATAATTTTTTTAAATAAACATTTAAGTAGAGGACAGGTCCTTCTTTTCCCCTGCAGACTTTGTAAAAAGCAGATGGGAGGGAGAGCACGTCAAAGGCTATTGCTAGGGTGGTCATTTTCAGGCCACTGGGACAAAAACTCAATTCTCACAAACAAGGAATTTTCCCTTCTGGGCTTCCTTTTGGCCATCAACCAAACCAAAGAAAAAGAGCTCTTTGGTCATCCAATTGGTAAGAGTAAGGGTGGTGAGTTTTATTTAGCACTAGCTCTTTGGCTTTCATAGATAAAATAAATTGTGGTAGCACATACCCTCCAGCATTTTACAGAAAGAAATAGGTACACTTCATGTCACCCCTAATTTGCATAAATGTGCATGTGTTTATGAAAATAGCCCACTAACTAACTTCGGGGCTGAGCTGGGAAAAAAGGATTTCTGTGTGAGAAAAGGTCCAACCCTCAACAGTGAATAGCCATAACAGCCAAGGCAGGGAGTCAGCCAGCTTTTTCTCTAGATGGATTAATGACTCAGTGAAGTGTTCATATCCCACACAGTGAACGTCCCAGCATGGAACTTGTGCGGTGGGGTGGAGAGGTCTCTTTTGCTCCCAAATGAACTAAGGTAGCACCAGTTTTTGGGGGGCCACACCAATAGGTCTGCATGACTCTTGGAGCTTCCCAGTTGTGTGGAAGTTCTTGATGCTCAGAGAAGGCACAAGACCTGCGCAGACCCCTCAGTAGGCCGCTACTTGGTCCAATGAGCTGGCCATCCTGGTAACACAATAATAACGGGCAATTTCAATTATCCTAATATTAACTGGGTGAATGTCTCTTCTGGGTGTGATATGGAGGTAACGTTTCTAGATGCCATAACATAAATGACTGCTTTTTGGAGCAGGTGGTCCTGGAACCAATGAGAGAAGGAACTACTTTAGATGGAGTACAGGACCTGGTGCAAGGTGTAATGGTGGTGGAGCCACTTGGCAATAGTGATCACAATATAATCAAATTTGTCATAATTACTGGAAGAGAATGGTAACTAAACCTATTGCAGTAACACTGAACTTTAAAAAGGGAGACTATGCTAAAATGAGGAAACTAGTTAGAAGGAAAATAAAAGGAGCAGTGAAGAAGATTAAATGTCTGCAAAAGACTTTAAAATCTCTGCATGGAGACTTTAAAATCACCATCTTGAAAGCCCAGATTAAATGTATTCCACAGGTTAAAAAAGGGAGCAAGGGGACTAAACGTCTACCACCGTGGCTAAATGGTGAGCTGAAGGAGACTATTAGAGTAAAAAAAAAAAAAAGCATCCTTTAAAAAAATGGAAAGCTAGTTCTAATGAGGAAAATAGGAAAGAGCATAATCAATGGCAAATTAGATGTAAAACGTTACAGCAGGCCAGGAACGAACTTGAAGAGAGACTTGCTAAAGAGACAAAAACTAATAAAAAATCTTTTTTAAATTACATCAGAAGCAAGAGGCCTTCTAGAGAGTCAGTTGGACCATTAGATGACCAGGGATGAAAGGGGCACTCAGGGAGGATATGGCCATTGCAGAGAAGCTGAATTAATTCTTTGCTTCAGTCTTCACTGCAGAGGATGTTCGGGATATGCCCACACTGGAACTGTTCTTTGTAGGTGATGAATCGGAAGAGCTGCCACAGATCAGTGGGACTCTGGAAGAGGTCCTAGAGCAAATGGACAAACTAAATAGTAACACAAATCACTGGAACCATATTGTATACACCCCAGAGTTCTGAAGGAATTCAAACATGAAATTGCAGATCCACTACTGGTAATTTGTAACCTATCGCTAAAATCTGCCTCTGTACCCAAGGACTGGAGGGTAGCGATTCGAAAACTGTGTCAGGCTGCGGGGGTAGGAGCCCAGGAGGAGGCAAAGAGCAGGGGAAAGGCTGAGGAAACAGTGGAAGAGTGCAGCAGAAGATATGGGAAACCTCTTGGCCATTCTCCAATGCCCAGGAGACTTAATGCTCAGTATTGAGGGTGTTTTTACGCAGACACTTCATCCCGGGATTAGGACAAAATTATCCCAGAATT
Source organism: Sphenodon punctatus (assembly GCA_003113815.1). Lineage (NCBI taxonomy): Eukaryota > Metazoa > Chordata > Lepidosauria > Sphenodontia > Sphenodontidae > Sphenodon > Sphenodon punctatus. Next base: position 168,717 of record QEPC01014733.1, on the reverse strand, counting down.
GTTATCCAGGGATTACAAGTAGTATGTGTTTTACACTGACATTTCTATCTTGGATTGAAATCCATCCTGGGATAGTTCAATGAACAGCACATTGCTGTTATCCCAGTTTGAGAATATCTGGGATGAATATCAATCCCGTGATGCTTTTCGTCCATGCTCAGCGCATGGACGAATTCTTCTGGGATTGAAGAAAATCTGATTTTCTTCATTTCTTTTTGGATTTCTGAGTTGAAGAAAATAGAGACTCATCCCTTTGTTCTGCAGGTATTTAAACTTTGTGCTCTGCAATGTATTGTTGAAGGATGATGGAGGTAATACGATCGCCCCACAGTCATGTGCTACTAGATACCATGGAGGCAGAACTGCATAGAGAGGCATCAGCTCTTGCCATAACACTCTGTGATACTAATCCCGGGATAGTTGACTAACCCAGGATAGTTGTTTAGATGGACCTAATCCTGGTATTATTTAACAACAGGATTTAAAAAACCCTCAAAAAAGAGGTTTTGTAATCCCAGAGTTTTTCAGTGATCCCAGGATTATAATCACTGAATGCTGCATTTAGACGGACCTGTCATCCTGGGACTAATGATCTAATCCTGGGATAAGTGTCTGTGTAAAACACCCAGAGTCGGGTACACCGGCCTCAGAGAGTTAAATGGCTCATCATTGAGGTCAGGAAGGAGACAAGGGAACGGAGTGGAGAGCCAGAAGTTATGGAAGCTAACAAGGGGTAACCGGACAAAGCGAGGACTAGATGAGACAAAGAGGGGCTGGGGAGCCAAGCAGATAGGGAGATAGGCTTTAGCAAGGCAAGGAAAAAGGACAACCCATTAACAAGCAGTCAAGACTGCGAGAGAGGAAGGGCTAAGACAACTATAAGGGACTGGAAAATACTAGAGGTGGGACCCCAGCGCAATTACTGGGTACCGGATTTACCGTATTCCGGTTTCCAAAAAACCGGATTCCCAGATTAAATCCGGTATACCGGTACCAGATTTATTCTATTGATTTCAATGGGGCACTGTCCCCATTGAAATCAATGGAATAAAAAAATTCCTTCCCCCTCCCAGGCTGCGCGGGTGGAAGGGGGGACACCCCCCACCCACCCTGCAAAGCCTGGATTTAAACAAAAAAATTCCCCTGAGTGTCCCCTACTGCGGCTCCGGGCCGCCGCCGGCAACCCAGAGCCAGCCCACCAGCACCAGCGGCCGTCCCAGCAGTAGCCAGTAAGTATTAAGTAAGTGTACTGTATGATCCCTGGGGTGGGGGGGGGGTTTAACACCCCCCCACCCCAGGGATCACCCTACTTCCAAGTTCCCACCCAAGGATCATACCTTCATTGAGCTCCGGCGGTCCGGGGGCTTCAGCGCCAGCTGTGGCTGCCAGCTTCAGACGCTAGTAGGCCTTCCGGGGAAACCCGGAAGTTCCCCGGAAGGCCTACTAGCGTCTGAAGCCGGCAGCCACAGCCGGCGCTGAAGCCTCTGGACCGCCGGAGCTCTCCCTGGGTGGGAACTTGGAAGTAGGGTGATCCCTGGGGTGGGGTGTGTGTGTTAAACCCCACCCCAGGGATCATACAGTACACTTACTTAATACTTACCGGCTGCTGCTGGGACGGCCGCTGGTGCTGGTGGGCTGGCTCTGGGTTGCCGCCAGCGGCGGCCTGGAGCCACAGTAGGGGACACTCAGGGGAATTTTTTTGTTTAAATCCAGGGTGGATGGGGGGTGTCCTCCCTTCCACCCATGCAGCCTGGGAGGGGGGAGGGAAATGCGGGGTTTTGGTGGGGGTTTTTTTAACATTGCGGCCATTCATTTGAATGGCCGCAATGTAAAAAAAATCCGGTACTGGGAATCTGGGAAACGGGCCGGATTACCGGGTTGAATCCGATAATGCCGGTACGCCCAGTACCGGGATTATTGGATACCGGAAGATCCGGTTTTCCCACCCCTAGAAAATACAGTACAGAAATGCAACAGAAACAAGAAAAGCAGGAAGACTAGGAGACTGAGAAAAGTAGCACGATACTGAGCAGGGGACTATAAAGGAACTGGGCAACAAGGCACTGGATAAGCAGCTGCAAGGACAATGCCTTTGTCATGGATGGATCATTATCTCCTCCAGGCCAGTCTCCTGGCACATGTCTGTCCCCGGAGAGGTGCTGAACCAGTTATTTGGTTCGTCCCCAGAGACTTATGGGACCAGAGAGGTTCTGGAATGCTCTAGGGTAAATTACCTCCTAATCTCGATGACCGTTCGCTTGATGACCTCATAGCTTTTTGGAACACCTTGCTGACTAAGGCCAGTGACTGAATGGCTCCCAGGCTTCTGTTCCCTTTTTAGGGAAGGTTATTGAACAGGTGGTGGTTCAGCAGCTTCAGGGGCATCTGGATCGGGTCAGTTTTCTTGATCCTTCACAGTCTGGCTTTTGCTCTGGGTTTGGCACTGAGACTGTGCTTGTGGCTTTGGTCGATGACCTGTGCTGTGAATTAGATCAGGGCAGATCATCTCTTTTAATCTTGAACTGTTGACAGTATATGATACCGTTGACCATGAGATGTTGGTGGCCTGTCTGTGGGACTGGACTGAGGTGGGCGGAATTGTTCTTCAATGGTTCTGCTCATTCCTGGCCAGGAGAACTCAGCAGGTGGTTCTTCGGGAGTGCATTTCATCTCCCCAGGATCTCATGCGTGGAGTCCCACAGGGTTCCATTCTGTTTCCCCTCCTGTTCAATGTGTATATGCAGCCTCTGGGCAAGGTTGTGAGAGGGTTCGGTGTGCGCTGTCATCAGTACACCGATGATACACAACTTTACCTCGCTTTTTCTGCAGACCCAGACCTGGGAGTCTTAGTGCTTACCCAGTGTTTGGTGGCTGTGGGGGATTGGATGAGGTTGAGCCATCTGAGGCTGAATCCCAAGAAGATGGAGGTGATGTTGGTGGGTAGGGCTGAGGGGGTGGTGACTCCTGTCATTGACAGGGTTTGGCCCCCCTTTAGCCACTCAGGTCCGTAGTCTTCTGATGCTTCTCGATTTGCAGCTCTGCCTGGATTCCCAGGTGGAGACTCTGGTGGAAAGTGCTTTTCATCAGTTACATCTGTTGCAACAGTTGCGGCCGTACATCTTGAACTCTGACTTGGCCACCATCATCCATGCCTTTATTACCTCTAGAGTAGACTATTGTAATACACTGTACGTGGGACTACACTGGGGGACAGTCTGGAGGCTGCAGCTGGTGCAGAATGGGGCAGCCCATCTAACTGGGATGGGTCGTCGTGAGCACATTACACCAGTGCTCCATTCTCTGCACTGGCCGCCTATTCTCTTCTGGGCCTGATTCAAGGTGTTGGTAATGTCCTATAAAGCCCTAAATGGTCCGGGCCCTGTTTACCTGCGGGACTGCCTCAGGCCCTGGGCCGTGCTGCGACCCCTGTGGTCAGCCGGGGACGCCCAACTCGAAGTCCCCCAGGTTTCCCGGGTGGCGACGATGGGGAGGGCGTTCTCGGTGGCCGCTCCCAGGCTGTGGAATTCCCTCCTGACGGAGGCCTGCCTGGTCCCAGACCTCCCCTCTTTCCAAAGACAGTGTAAAAACTGGCTGTTTCGCCAGGCCTTTGGGGAGGGAGACGGGTAGAGTGGGGTGGGCTAGGGGAGGGGGGGTTGGTTCTGCCCTTTTAATATATTTTAATTAATTTTAAATTTTGAGTTGATTTTAATTGTTGATTTTATAAAGATTGCTTCTGTTGTGACGAGCTGCTCTGTGAGCAGGAGGATGCGAGATAGAATAGATTATATGAACAAATAAAATAAAATAAAATAAAATATAATAAAGGAGCCAGGGAGATGCTAAGGACAAACAAGAAGCTAAAAGAGGAACTATGACAAGGCCAGGGAATTGTAAAGGAGAACAAGGCATCAAGCAGGGACTTACAGGAAATTGGTAAGCTATGAAGGGGGAACCAGGCACTAAGCAAGGGACAAGAACTGCAAAGGGGGACGAGACGCTGAACAAGGAACCAGGAATACACAGGGAAAGCAGAGGAAGGAAAATGGGGTACAACAAGGAACTACTAAAAAGGGAGATTAAAACCTACAGGGAAAGCAAGTGCACTAACGGGGGAGGAAGCACATACAGCAAGGCAACAACAATAAGGAAAACGGGCTGTAGCAAACTATAAGGGAGACAAACATATAGATTATATACAAAAGGAGGCAGAGAAACTAACAAGAGGGAAAACACACTCAGCACAGAGGCGGCTGGTGGGTTTTGAGGTTGGAGGGGCAGTAAGGCTGGCGGGCTACGGTGGGCGGAGCCAGGGCAACGGTAGGCGGAGCCAGGGCAACGGTAGGCAGCATAACCCAGCAGCAAGGAGTTCCAAGGGTTATTACATTGCTTAATCAAGCAATTCCAGTTAGGTTAGGCAGGTTATAATCATCTCCTCTGCCAGGTTTAAAAGCAGGCAGACAACCTTAAACCTCACTTACAAGCAGTTTTAGCAAAGAAAGAGACACACACACACACGCAGCAGAAGTTAAGAATACTACTTCAGAAAGAAGGGACTTGCTGCATGTATGTTGGAGGCCACCCCAATCCCTGCTTCAGAAGGGACTTCTGAAGCAGTATTCTTGCTCTCTGCTGCGTGTGCATGTGTGTGTGTGTG
>QEPC01014733.1:124623-152579 GCA_003113815.1 Sphenodon punctatus | reverse complement strand
GCATCCTTCACAAACTCCTGGTGTTCACTTACAAATCCCTTCACAACCTGGCTCCCCCTTACCTCTCTGCCCTAGTCTCCTTACACACTCCTGCACGCACTCTCCGCTCCTCCTCTGCCCTCTCCCTCGTCTCCCCTGATCCCCTAACCACCTTCGTCCCTTCTCCCTTACTGCCCCCCATGCCTGGAACTCCCCCTTGCCCATATCCGCCTTGCCCCCTCCCTCCACGCCTTCAGATCCCTCCTCAAAACCCACCTCTTCCTCGTTGCCTTTCCTGATGCTTGTTAGAACTTTCCTTTCAATATTTACTGTCTGCCCTCCCCGCAGACTCCTGCCTAACTGCAACCAAGCCAAGCACGTGCACCTGAGACTTTGCATCCGCTTGAATATTATTCATCCCTTGTCCCTATGTCCCCTCTCCTTGTCTCCCCCCTCCATGTCTATTAGATTCTAAGCCACAGGCAGGGACCGCATCTATCTTATTGTTCTGTAAAGCGCCAGGTACACAGCTGGCGCTATACAAATGCTTATAATAAAATAAAATAATAATAATAATAAATAATTTCACTGGGTGTTAGAGTGATTCCTTATTCAGTAACTAGCATAGCAGCGAAGCTAGGAATAATCCTTCTAGTAAATATATCTCTCCTCTTGAAGCATATGAACATTTGAATCTCTATTTTAAAATACATATATAACATTTTTAAAAGTTATCTTACTTTTACTTAAATTGTTGTCTTTTTAAAAGTACTGTAGAGTGGCCAGAAATGCACATTTTAGAGGACACGTATGAGAAATACTTATGAGAAATACAGGTTGCAGGGCTGCATTGGTACCTGGGGCCCCGCTTCTGGGGGGGCCCTGCGCTCAGGTCCCCCAGCTCCCGGCCACTGTCAGTCTCAGCCAGGTAGTGGGGGAGAGGCGTGGCCTCTGCCTCTCTCTCATTCCCTGGTCGAGACTGACAGGCAGTGGAAGGGGCCAGTGAGTGAGGGAGAGGCAGAGGCCCTGGAAATGTCACTCCCTGGAAATGTCCGGTGGCGGAGGATGCAGTGGCAGATTTAATCTTCTGCTGCAGCACCCGCCCGATGCAGGAAGCTGGTGAGCGGGCCCTGTGCGGGGCCCAGGCCAGTGGCGGCAGCGGATGGGCTAAGTGCCCCGAAAAATGGCTGGGCTTGGGGATGGGCAGAGGGGAGAGGTGTGTGTTTGTTTGTTTTGTGGCTCTTAACCACGTGAAGATTTAGGGCTGGAAACTTTGGCCACTCCTGGTATAGATTATTATTCTGCTTTGTGTGAGGTTATGCTGTACCGTTTGCATTAATCTTTTAGCAGCTATTTGATTCAATAGCAAAACCCAAAGTAATTAATAGCTCAGATAAAATCATTAGAAATGAGCAGCAGGCTTAAGAAATTAAATCACATTTTCTGCTGGTGGGTCATGGATAGTTTACTATGGCCCAACTCCATACCTTCCAACATTCCCCATTTAGCAGGGATGGTTCTTTCTTCGGTGTTGAATCCCTCTCTCCCTCTTTCAGGAGGGTCTAAGTCCCTCTTTTCAGAGAGAGAGAGACAAAAAGACCCATGTTCAAGCATCAATCATCCCTTTCCTGGTTGCCTCCCAGGAAAGTATTTGAGAGGACAATGGGGAGATGATGGAATGAGAGGGAAATGAGTGGAATGAGAAGCAAGGAAGCTCTTTATGCACTTTGAATGTTAGGAGGGGTGTATGTGTGAGAGAGTGGAACTTATTCACTGAGGGGCAAAGCTTATTGGCTGAGGGAGAGGGGCCTGTCCCTTTTTGGCTGCTCAAAGAGTTGGACGGTATATGACTCTAATGTATTTATCATTTACATTTACCAAATTAATGTTTTACTGTATGGCTCTGACTGTAAACAAGGTTTAACATGAAAGGCCTATATATAGTGGAGAAGGATGGAATCTGCAGGTCCTGCTCAACAGATAGCACACTTCTGGGGGAGAGGGATGGTACCTAAGGGTAAGGCCAAATGAGACATTATTCCACATTCAGCAACCTTACCCCACATTAGCTCGTAATGCAGTGGACTGTATGGCCAGCGGCCACTAGGTGTTCACCCACTTCTGTCCCAGGGTGAGCAGCTGCCTGCTATTTATGCCTCTGCTGGAGAAGACTGGTGACACATCGCATGTTACTGTTGCCCCATCCAGGCAAATGTGGGGTAACAGGCCACCTCCCATCTGTTCGGTCCATGTAGCCCTGCTGCGAGGTGAGGTCTGAGGATTGGGCCCAGAGGACTGCGTTCCCCCACCCACCAAACAGTCAATCACAGGCGCTTCTCCGGCCTCCTCCCCCAGTCAACTCTTTAGCAGGCAGGGAGACCTCATACACTCCTCCGGGCCTCTCCTTCCTCCATCAGCTGTGTAGTGGATGGGGAGAGCATCCCCATATCAGCTATCTAGCGACAGGGGGCTTCATCCTCCTGACTCATAGCGTTTAGACTGCCCTTCCTGCTGGCTCATAGTGAGGTGGCTGTGTTTGCATTCCCGGGGTGGGCGAGGGATCTGGCTGGCCCTATCTCATGTGGCTTTACCCTAAGAGCCCACTCTTGGGAGTACAAGATAGAGTGTGTGTGAGGAGGCCACCTGCAGAGGTTATCTCCAGAGTACCACACCCTCCAACATTTATTGAAGAGATATAGGTACACTTCATGCCACCCCTAATTTTCATAAATTTGCATTTTACTATCAATGATTAATAAAATAATAAAATAATTATTATTATTATTAATAATAATTAACAATTAATAAATTATTTAGATGAAAATGTGTAAGTGTCTACTAACTTTGAGACTGAGCTGAAAAAAAAATGGCAATGACTCTCTTTACACGGATGGGGGGAATGGGTGTTTTTGCGCGGTGGGTGGAGGTATGTGTGTGTCCCTTTACACGGACACCCACCCACCTCCACCCATGGAGCCTCCTCCGGTTTTCTGGAGGGCTCTGTTGGTGGAGGTGGGTGGGTGATGGCTGGAGGTGGGTGTTGAGTGGGAGCGTGCATGCACCCCCACCCATCCCACTCGGTGTTCACATGGACAAACACCGAATGGACACCGATCCCCCCCCACCGGTCGTTTACACGGATGCCCCCCCTGAACACCCGCCCGAACACTATGTGGGGGCAGCTGTCCATGAAAAACGGCCCGTGTGTGACACTGTGTATGTACACATAGGTCTGTATGTGCAGGACTGATGGTTCAAGTTAGAACTCAGCATTTTAAAAAGTCAAAATTCTCAAATGTGCTCATTGACTTTGGCTGTAAAGTTTTAGCCTTAAAGACCATTGGAGGATCCAATTTTACGATTACTGATTAATGAATAATAATAATAATGAATGAATAATTAATAAAGTATTTAGATGAAAATGTGTGGAAGCAATGACAGGTCCTTTCAAAATCATCTCTCACAGATTCACATCTTCCTTTCTCTTTTAGTTTTCAGCTCTGTCCTGCTTAGGTGTTACCTTTCTTTGTTCTTTGCTAGCCCTGCTTATCCCAAGCTTGCTACAGTGAGAAAAGGTGCCTCACTCCTGTCCCCCCCCCCCCCAGCAATGAACTAGTCATAGCCTCCAGTCTCAGTTTCAGTTTCATTTCATTTCCCCTCATACAGCTCTTTCTCCATCTGGATTAATCAGGTGTTAATTCCCTCCCCCATTGTCTTGTGAAATCAGTACAAAAAAACAAACAATGCTCGGACCCTGGTAAAAGATAACAAAATCCGTTAATGCACTGGGCAAAAAGGTACTGTTGGAGGGTATGGAGTACTGACTTCCTTTCTAGCATGGGCTGCTTTGGGAGGTTTAGTGAGCGACCTATGCTCACTCTATTTTCCCCATTGGCAGCAATAGTGAAAATGCAATGAACACCAGGTCCCTAGTTAGTAGTTAGTAGTTATAGTATACCAGCTGATTGGTAGTGTGTATAATTAAATAATGTGTGAGAGAGAAAGGAGGCAGAGAAAAGTTAAAAAGAGAAAAAAGAAGTCAAATGTAAGTGGTATAGTTAATAGGGATGAGCATTACAGATTCTGATTAATCCATAACTGGCACTTATGGATTAATTTGAAACAAAACACTGTATTCCACTGATCGGTGGAAACCAGGGTGCTGACAGAACGCAGGGGGAATGGCTCATAAGTCACAGAAGGATTTTGGTCCTCTTGACTCTCCATACTATAATAATAATAATAATAATAATAATAATATAATATAATACCTTTATTGCTTAGCCTATTTGGCCACTGCAAACAGCATATACACAGCCATACAAAAATAAATAAAAACAGCAATAAAAATAAGTATAACAATAAACCTAAAGAGATATTTACCACTCTAATCACTCGCTGAATCCTACATGGGCATTTACATTCTTTATACAGTATAGTAAAATATAGTATATATATATTTACTTACTATGTATTAGCTTTCATTTTCACCTTCATAATATAAACTTGCCACAGATATTGAACCACCTTCCCCATAACTGCAGTGGAGCAATCGCCCAACAGGAAACTTACATAAAACTCAAAAGATCTTCCTGGAAAAGGGGCAATCAAAGGGAAGATGTATCTCTTACATGCCCCAGCAAAAAAAGGGCATTCCAATAGGATATGTTTCAATGTATCAATTTGTTTTAAATTACACTGACATAAACGCTCTGCCAGTGGGGTACCTCTATATCTGCCCTCCACTAAAACTGAGGGGAAGGAGTTTAGTCTAGCCAATAAAAATAGCCTCCGATTCTTTTGAATTAGGCTGCTGTCCAAGTAGGGCATAGGGGAACGAGTTCTATTTGCAATCAGTGGGTACAAACCCAAAGCCCTACTTTCCCCAATTGCCGATCTTGTTTCTTGCCAGATATTATCAATCAGCCTTTCTGATAATAACTTTTTAGCCCCTTTGTAATCCAAGGGGACAAGGGCCTCTGGATTAAAACCCAATCAGTTTATTTTATTCACATCCGACCTGACCCACAAATTCGAGGTCTTATCCTCAATTACCAATTGGGACAACGGTGCAGTGATTTATTAATTATTATTATTATTATTATTATTATACGCATTTATATAGCACCAACAATGTACCTGGTGCTTACAAAGAATAAGATAGACATGGTCCCTGCTCGAGAGCTTACAATCTAAGGAAAGGGGGCAGAGAGACAGAGAAGGGGGAACAGAGGGATAGACAAGGGATGCGACATTCACGAGGATGCAAGAGCTCAGGTACACGTTCTTAGCTTGGTTACAGTAAATTGGGAGTTTGCAGTTAACAGGTGGGGAATAATCCTGGGTGGGGATGCTTAGCAGGAGTTCGGAAGGGCGGAGTGGAAGAGGTGGGTTTATTGCTCCTAGCCAAACCCTCTCTTGTAAGAGTAATAATCCACATTCCATGCACAGAGCCAAATTACTTGCCCCAGCAGGGGCAGATAATAAAGACCTAATAAAACCCGATTGGAGTTTTTCCAAATTTTTGATTTTGTCTAGTGCCCACAAGTGTGCTCCAGTCCATACAGCATTTTTGAATTAAAATTTGGATTGCCAGGGTAACCAAATGACCCCCCGCCCCCCCTTTGAATTAAAAAAGATTACTAGGGCTTTATTTAATTGTTTGTCTTTATCATTTGTTGCCTGAAATTGCATGGACCAACCACCGTTTGCTTGGAATAAAAGTCCCAGGTATCTAAAGACCCGGACTTGTTTGATCTCCTTATTATCCACAAACCATTTATGTCTCAATTTCTTACAAGAAAAGACCAAGGATAATAATTGATTTCCAAGAGGTTTTTCCGACAATATTTCTCAAATGTCTCCAGGAGTTGCCTCAGATCCACCTGGGAGCGTGAAAATAACACCGTATCATCGGCATAAAGAAGGCATGCAATACTTGTATCACCTAGTTGGGGGGCATGAAAGGACATTGCTGAAAACTCTTCCACCACATCATTCAAATAAATATTCAACAATGTTGGGGCTAAAATATAGCCCTGTTTGACCCCCCTCTCGGTTTTAATTCTATCGGATAGGGCTCCACAGCTATTTAATCTAACCTTTATTGAAGTATTCCTGTACAGACTATAAATTAAGAATAATAGTCTCCTATCGATATTCAATGCAGCCAGCTTTTGCCAGAGTCGTTCTTTGGGAACCAGATCGAACGCTGCCCTAAGGTCAATAAATGCAGCATATAGCGCAATTTGTGGCCCTACATACTTCTGAATTAAATGTGAAAGAATGAAACAGTGGTCACTTGTTGATCTCCCTTCCCTCAAACTGATCTGTTCATCTTTCAAGATAACATTTGCCTTCAGCCATCCTTTAAGTTTCAAAAGTAAATATTTTGCATAGAGTTTACTAACTATGCTAAGCAAACTAATTGGCCTATAGTTTTTGGGGGTCTGTAGGGCAGCCATTCTTAAATATCGGGACAACTATGGCCTGTCCCCAATATGCTGGGATGTTCCCAGAAGCATTAATCCCCATAAATAAAGCCGCCAATACTGGGGCCCGCCATTTTGCCCCGGCTTTCAAAAATTCAGCCGGGACAAAATCTGCCCCAGGGGCGTTACCATCCTTTAGACTATCAATTAATTCTAATATTACCTCTGTAGCAACCGGATCCCACTCAGGGGTAATTGGGGCTAAATCTATTAAATTTACTTTTGTACTCAAAGCAGTAAATTAGGGTCTCAAAGTGTTCTTTCCAAACTGCGACTGCAACATAAATCTTACCTCGGGATGACTTTTCTTGACCAATTCCCCTCACCAGCTTCCAGAATTTTAACAAATTTGTATCCTTAGAAGTCTTATCAATCAACTCCCAAACCAGCTTGAAGTTATTATGTCTCTTTAATACCAGAAGTTTCCTATATTCTTTCCTTCTGTCCATCAAATCCTTCCAGAGTCTATGGTGGCAGAGGGGTGTGGAAGCTCGGAGACACAGTGGCAGCCGGAGCTGAGCTGCGGTACCATGGGGGAGCATCAAGTCCCTCAGGAGCATCAAGTCCTTCAGGAATCTACGGTGGCGGAGGGGTGTGGAAGCTCGGAGACACAGTGGCAGCCGGAGCTGAGCTGCAGTGCCATGGGAGAGCATCAAGTCCCTCGAACAGGGCCGGCAGTGAGCGGGGTGGAGGCAGTGCTTTGGAGCCCTGACCAGGGGCATAAAACCACGCAGATGCCGACAGCGGCACCAGAGGCATGTAGCCGGGCAGCGCAGCCTTAGGCACTGATTGGTGCCGTGAGAGTGGCCGCTATTTTTGCCCCCCCCCCTTAATTTTATTGCTGTTGGGTTGGGGTTGGAACACCTGTGAAACCAAGGAGGAAGCCTCTTGGGGAGGGGCTAGGTGTCCCCCAACCAAACAAAGGAAGTTGGAAAAGTTCTTCCTGAGCCCTATGAGCAAAGAGGATGTTTTGGTGGAAGATGGACCCTTAGTACCTGGCATCCAAATGACAAATCGATATGCGGCTTTAAATACTGAGGATTCTGAAGGAGTTGGGGTAGGAGGGCAATCTCCACAGATGAATAGTAGGGAGTTATGGAAGAGAAGGTTGGACTCCCTGTGCAGGTTTTCTTCCTCGGATTCCCCAGTTAGATCTACGGTTTCAAGAGACCCACAGCCCTATTTATTGACTAGTAATTGCTGTACGGACAAAAATTGGTTTTAATTGATGTCAGAGCAAACAACCCTTATTTGTAAGACTCTGCAGCATATATTTGTGAAACTTAGTATATTAACTAAGATTGTTGAGGAAAATAAGAGGGGTTTTGATTGTAAGAGCTTTGCAAATGAGCCAGTATTTCAGGAAGGGAGTCGGGAAAGTGGTATACAGATAAATTCCAAGCAACAGTTGATTAGAACTGGCTCTGAGGAAGTCTTAACTCATTGCCAGAGGAGTTTGGAGGTAACGGGGATGGGAGGAAATGGTAATTTTAGCTATTGCAGGAATGCTGTAGCATTCTACCCTCTCCCCACAGGCCATTTTCCTCAATGGTCCACCCCTTATCTGGTGGTTAGACACTTAAGAGCTCTGGTTCACCTCTCCTGTAATCCCAGGGATATTAAAGGTATAAGGATTTTACAAAGGAATAGGGGGATTTTCAAATGCGTAATTTCTTTTAGAAATAGTGTTTTGCCTGATTGTATTTGGGATGCGAGCAAAACCCTGTTTGATAAAGGGGTGCGCATAGCCAAAATATATGTAAATAGTAACCTGCAGAATATAAATGGTATAGGCCTGGCCAGTAATGTTGGTTCCCAAATAATAATAAATGGTCCTCTCCAGGCTGTATTACAGACTGGTGCAAATGTTGAACTTATAATTTTTGATCCTGACCAACCATGCTCTTCTTCAAATAATACTATAGTTGATCTAGAGCCTGGGACGGGGGTCTGTAAAGGACACCATTTAATGGAGGAAATGGAGACTGGTATTTTGGACCCAACTGATAGAAATGCCGATAATATAAATGATATAATGTTAATAACTCTCCAAGATAAGGAGGCCAAGGACCAGGAGGAGGGCCCACAGGTAGTTGGTGAGTCTGTTTCCAATAAGAAGGTAGTGGATGAAATTTGCCTACTAACATTCCCAATTTCGGTTGTCCCTTGGAAGTGGAAGTTGAGGTGGTACGGCTGGACATAGATGATTCCCAGGAGATAGTGTGTATTGAGGGGGAACGTGATCCTGGTTTGAGTTATGTTGCAAACCCCGGAACTAGCCTACTGGAGGAGACAAGTAACAGCTGGGTTAAGTTCCATAAATTGGGGGAATGGGAGATAGTGTGTACCGACCAGCTAAATAAAATCCCAGTCCAGGCTATAAACCAAGTGGGTGTGGAGGTTTTGCCCCCAAATAAGCCACCTTTGAAAATTGGTGGGAAGGGAGTGATAGTAAGGGGGATGGACATGGTAGTAGAATTGGCAATCCCCCCTATGCGGGAAATGACAACACCTTTAACTACTATAAGGACAGGAGTCCCGGGTGTTGTTAATGAAATAGGGGCTTTTAATGGAACTTATAATGAATCGGTATTAGCTGTCAATAACTGTGATTTTGACACCTCGGTTAAACCTAAGACGGACTGACTTTCCGGGAGAGGTGAACCAGCTTCCCTGACTATCTTCTCATGGAATGTGGCTGGGTGGAGATCGAAAATACAGGACCCAAGCTGCTAGTCTCTTTTGAGGAGTTTTGACATCATTTTAGTGTAGGAAATTTGGTGTGTGGAGAAGCTGAATCTATCTGGATTTGAGGTTTTTTAGCAGAAGGCTGTTCAGTCAGATCTGAAGGGTAGGCCGAGTGGTGGAACAGCCTCTCTCTTGTCTAATTCACTGAAGGCAAAATTAGTCCCTTTGCCAGAGGATATTTTATTTTTCATTTATGTATTTATTTAAAATTTATATCCCGCCCCTCCTGCTCATAGGTTGTGGTTTATGTGGTTGTGGCTGTTTACTATTGGCATCCAACTGATCACTTTTGGTGGTCTGCGTTTATATTCATCCTAGTAACTCGGTTAATTTTGAGGAAAGTGTTTGGTCGGAATTGGCAACCTTTTTTGAGTTGACTCGAAATTTATATCCAGAATCCAGGCTATTGATGACCGTGGATTTTAACACCCGGATGGGGGCTGCTGACCAGGATCTATATCAGTATAGGGGATTTTGGTTACATGAAGATTATTTGCCATTAAGGTTAAGACTGGCAAAGGATTTAGGTTTAAATAAATTTTGCTAAATTATTGTACCAAATGGATTTGTATGCATTAAATGGTCATTGTTGGAGCGCTTGCCTGGGGGAGTTTACATATCTATCTAATAGAAGTTGTAGTACTATTGACTATATAACAATTTCTGTAAATATAATTCCGTTAGTTAAAGTTTTTCGGGTGGCCTTCCGGATAGAGGGCGATCATCTACCTCTTATTCTCCATTTAGATGGGTTTCAATCCCATAAGGATAGTGGTCTCCCTAAATATAGTATGGATAATGGATTGGGGTTAGTAAGGCGAAAATGGGAGAGGGTATTAGAGTCTAGTATGATATCTTCCCTTTACTCCCCTAGGGGAATGCAGTATGCTAAGGGAATATTGGAGGCTAAGTCCCATGACGAATTGGTGAATTGGTATCAAGGATTTAGTTGACTGGCTTTTTCTCCTCTTAGCCAACATGAGTCTAGACAGATCCCTTGTAAAGGGGGGGAGGAGGTCAGCTTCCAGTTGGTATGATGATGAATGCCTGGATACAAGGAATAAACTGAGATGCCTGTATCGTAAATTTAGGACTCTCCATACTAAAGGTGGGCCTACTTGACTTGGAAATGCAGTTGTGCTATTGAATCAAGCTACAATGCTAGAGGATCTTCCTTGAAATAACCTTCCATATGTAGACACCAGCTGGCTTATTTTTATTTTTCAGAACCCCAGTTCTGAAAGCACTTACTGCAAACACTTCCCTCCATGCAGTCCCATTAAAGTAACTGGGTCTCGGGGACTATGTGTGGGCTACAGTGTTTGTGGACTACGTTTAAGTATTTTAGGATTGGCAGCAGTTTATTATTCACCATTTTCAATTTCCTGTGCTGTCCTGTATTTCTGCTGCTTAAAAGGAGTGGTAGAAGAAGAGGGGGACATCTTGGGATCCCAGTGTTTGAAGGTATAATTACTTTCAGCTGACCAGAAAGTCACAAATTTTAAAGAGCTACAAGGCATTCCATCTACCTCCCTGCAAAGGTAGCATGTGTCATAATTCCTAGTGAGTTATGTAGGGGGCACAGGAGAAGGTAGCATGTGTCATAGTTCCTAGTGAGTCATGTAGAGGGCACAGGACACACCCCCTACGTGACTTGGCCCTCTAAGTAGGGTTACCATCTATGTATATTTTCCCAGGCCACTTATGAAGCATACATGTTGCAGGGCCTGAATTGGTGCCACATGTGCCAATGCAGGCCCTGCAACATGTATGTTTCATAAGTGGCCTGGAAAAATATACATAGATGGCAACCCTACCTATAAGACCGCCACAGCAGTGACATGCCATGCCCACAACCATGGTGGTCACAGGAGGCCAGAGCTGAGGAGAGGATTGCCCTCTGCCACTCTGACCTAGAGAGCATTTGAATTTCCTGGAACGCGGACAAGTAAGCAGAGCCCCTTCATCTCGAGGGGGATAGGAAATAGGCCTGGGGGGTGGGGGGGATAAAGAAGAGGAGCTACCCTCTCCCACCCCAAACACCCACCCACATACACTTCAACCTGCTTTTAACTCTAGAACCATTGCACTCCATTTGAGATCCCCACCCAGGATTATACCCCACCTGTTATCTATAAACTCCGAACTTACTGCAACCAAGCCAAGAACGTGTACCTGAGTTCCCGCATCCTCGTGAATGTCGCATCCCTTGTCTCTCCCTCTGTTTCCCCTTCCCTGTCTCCCCTCCCTCTGTCTTTAGATTGTAAGCTCTCGGGCAGGGGCCGTGTCTATCTTATTCTTCGTAAAGCGCCAGGTACATCACTTGCACTATATAAATGCTTATAATAATAATAATATAATATAATATCATTTTAAAAAAATATTTATCCTAAATGAATATTTGTTCCACGTACATCACTTCAAAGGCCGTTTAATTTCATTTTTTAAAAAGAAAAAGAAAAATCCTTTGCATAGTATTGCTGTTTCTTTCACCCAAAGAGTCCTAGCTAGGAAACAAAGGATAGGAATAAATGGTCAGTTTTCACAATGGAGGGAAGTAACCGGGGTGCCTTTGGGCAGGGCACAGGGTAAGGGGCATCTGGGGCAAGCAGTCAGGATCAGGGGCAAGAAGGTCTAGGGGAGATAGGGAGCATGGCTGGAGTGAGGAACAAGGAAGAGGGATGGGAAAACAAGGGAGCATGACTGGAGTAGGGAGCAAGAAGGCAAGACCGGAATGGGGAGAGGAGGCCAGAGCAGGGCGATTAAGACTGGAGCAGAGGAGCAAGGAGGCAAGACCCGAGCAAGGAGCAAGGGGTAGGAACAAGCAGGAAGAGAAGAACAGAGACAAGGAACAAGGACACAAACTGGAGTGGGGAGCAAGACCAAAAGAAGAGCAGGGAGGCAAGACAGAAACAAGGAGCAGATGAACAAGAAGTGTTCCACTCAGCTTCCTGCTGCCACTAGCCAGGCTATATATCCTGGCTGGGAGCCAGCCAGGAATCTCTGAGGCATGGTAAGGACTGGAGAGACGGGACAGGGTGTGTGGCTAGAACACCAGGGAGAGCCTTCTTAGGGGAGTGGCTGGGCGGGAGTTAAGGTGAACCAGTGGTGCTAAAGGCTCAGCTCCCACTCCAGAAACCCTAGGAGTGAAGGTTCAAGACCTTGGTCCTTGCAGCATCTGGACAGGAGCAGTGCTGTTGAACATATTCATTCAGGATCTGTAAAAAGAGGTAAATAGTGAGGTGGCTAGTGGCCACTACTTTGAATAATTTCCAATTGTTTGTAAATCGGAAGTCCCAACGCATACTGTGAAGACTCAGTAACAAAAGGATTTCACAAAACGGGGTGACTGATCAATAAACTGGCAGATGAAATTCAGTGCAGATAAGTGCAAAGTGATACACAGAGGGAAGGGGGAAAATCCAAATTCTACATACACAATGCTGGGTTCCAAATTAGGTGTTATGACTCAGGAAGAGGATCTTGGAATCATTGGGGCTGATCCCAAGCCAGGTGGAGCACACATGGCACGCATGCACGTATGTGTGTGCAAGCCACGCGCTCCCCTGGCACAGGTCTACAGCACACACGCAAACCCCATGGTGGCACGCACGTGCATGTGCATGAGAGCACATGCAGGGCTTGGGATCAGCCCCACCATGGATAGCTGACTGAAAACATCAGCTCAGTGTGCAGCTGTGGTCAGAAAGGCACAGAGAATGCCAGGAACCCTTTGGGAAAGGATAGAAAGTAAAATAGAAAATGCCATAAGAGCACTATATATGAATCTGTGATCCAGGCATACCTTGAATATGGTCATAGTACAGGTGCATCAGTTCTGGCCACCCCATTTTGAAAAGAATGTAACAGAAGTGGGGAACTTACAGAGAAGGGCAACCAAAAGGATTAAGGGTGCGGGACAGGTTCCATAAGAGGAGAGGCTCCACACAACATACAATTAGTCTGTGGAACTCAAGAATATAACTTGCTTCAAAAACGAATTGGAGAAATTCATGAAGGATTGATTCATCACTGTCTATTATCTGAGTAGATGAGGTGATGGAATCTCTGGCTGCCAGGAGCTGCGGGGAAGGGAGGGGGAACAACTGGGAGTGGATCAGTCCAGAGATGAGCTGTTTGTACTCTTCCTCTTAAGCATCCAGAGCCAGTGTTGGCTGGTGTCAAAGACAGGACACTAGGCTAGATTAACCATTGTTCTGACCCATCATGGCAGGTCTTATGTTCTTAGAACAGCTGGAGAGTAACAGGTTACACAATAAAAAGTTCTTGGTTTATTCCTTCACAGATGAAGCACTTTCCTTGCTCATAAGACGACTCCGGATGGCCCAGCTGCTGCGTCTCGAGATTTGATCCTGAAACTCAGAAGTCATAAAGAAGTACAGGACTGGATCCAGGCAACAATTCAAGCTTGCAAGGCTTAAGCAAAATGGGTGAACGTATAGAATGAATCTGCTTGTGGCACAGTCTTTGATGATATTCTCTTTCACCATCATATAGAAGAAAAAGTTGATATGGTAAGGCGTGAAACATATGAAGAACACGGCCGCGCACATGGCGACCATCCGTAGGGCTTTCCGTTTCTCACTGGTACGTTGCAAGGGGATTTCGAATTCTTGAAGGGACACTTTTGTTTTCCAGGTACTATATACAATGACAATGAGAGGGACCACAAACCCAGTGAGTTCAGCTGTTAACACCATTATCACAGAGGCTGCCTTGCTGTCGATCCGTTTGATTCCAAGGTCCGCAAAGCAGGTTTCTGTCTTGTTATAGCTTCTCATAATTGGAAACGATAAGCAAGCAGCCCCAACAGCTATCCATATAGCAGCACATATGGCTACATCATACCTGCGCTTCCAGTCTTTCGCTCTGAACGGGTGGAGCAGGAAGTGGTACCTCTGAACACTTATGCAGGTAAGAAAACAGATGCTTGCATACATGTTGAGATACTTCAGGTAGAAACATAACTGGCAAAGGAAAATCCCAAAAGGCCACTTGTAGTTTATATAGTAATATACACGCAGAGGTAAGGAGAGGACGTGAGCAAGGTCAGCGACAGCTAAATTGATCATGAAAATGACCGTTTTGTTTTTCCTGCTGATGAAGCGGCATAAAATCCATAGTGCAATACTGTTTGCCAGAAGGCCAGGTATGAAAACAATAGTGTATGTGACTGAATAGAGAGAGTGTTGAAAATGTTCTGTTGGATAAGTACAGTTTTCTGAAGACTGGTTGACTTTCATCTTGAGAGTATCTGGGCATTTATTTAAGTCAAAGATGGTGGGAGGGAGGGTTTCTGTAGAAAGAGAAAGGCAATGATTGTTCAAGTGTTCATCAGTATTAATACAATATTTGCATTTCCTATGTTAGCATATTTGGAAGGCACAGAATGGGGATTACCCTATGTAGTGATACAATGAGATGGGAAATGAAACCAATTCGATGTGAGTTTCTAGAAGCCATTTTCATCCAATCTGAGATCTTGGACACTTCTGCACTAATCCTAGTCCTGTGATTAGAGCTGTAAAAAGTAGTGACTATATTAACCCTGTAATTATATTAATTATTAATTAATAATTAACCCTATATAACCCTGTAATTAATATCTGAATTTTCAGATAACCCAACCCTATACCTGCAATGGGCAATGAGTACTTGCCTACCTGTAGTGTGTGTAACTATGTAAATGCCCACTAATGTTATAAGCCAGCTGCTAGAAGGGTGCTTGGGCAAGCAGAGGGCAACATAGAAGCTAGGATCCTTGGCATGGCTGTCCCAAAGTAAAGCACTTTGAAAGGACCCTGCTGGTGTGACTCAACTGCATTCCCAATGATCCTAGGTTCTATGCTGCCCCCTGCTTGCCCAAACACCCTTCTAACAGCTGGCTTATAACATTAGTGGGCACACACAAATTTTCTCCCATTTTAAATCCATATTTAATGGGTATTCACTCCTATGCGAGTAGTGTCTGTTACTCAAACTGCAGATGCCAGATTAGGTAGTGCATATTCAACCGGTACCTGTTTTAGCGGGTACTTGTTTCAGCTCCATCTGTGATTATTGCAAAGCTTCATTACAATGTGGAGTTAAGACTGCTTGCCCACTGTAACTGAACATTTTGGAATCTTACATATCCTTTAAATTCACCTTAACCCTGAATTTCCTGAGTATGTAACACTCAGTTTTATTGTACTTGCAGCTTCTCTACTGTACCTTACCCTGTATTACTGATACTCCATAATCAAAATACCTCCAGTTTACAGTAATATTTAAGGCTCTTGCAAATTCAATCATGCTATAAAAAGAATGGAAATTGCAATTTAAGGCTCCTGCCTTAACTTGCAAGCCATGTAAGCACTAAAGATGTTGTACAGTCTCACATATTGTGCTTGATTCCAACTTAGGCTGTTTTCACGTGGACGGGGGTGGGGGTGGGAGATGGGTGTGCTCGCGTGGTGTGTGGAGGTGGGGATGTGTCCCTTTACATGGACACACCCATCTCCACCAACGGGGCCTCCTCCGGTTTTCTGGATGGCCCCGTGGGTGTAGATGGGTGAGCATCGGGATTGCGCATTCATAAATACTCACCACCCCTGGTGTTTACACGGACACACACCCACACCCATCCCCCCCTCCCCACTGCTGGCCCGTTTCCATGGATGCCCCCCCCCCACCGCCAGTACAGCCAGCAGTGGATGGGGCCATCCATGTGAAAACAGCCTTAGGCTTCATGTACCCACACTTTGCTTTGGTCTTTCAGTCCCACTTCTCTACCTCTACAGGTTGGAGGCAACACTGAAGCTGGGGAATGGAGGCGGCGAGGGGGCAGTGGCAAAGCTGGGGGGAGCCTGGTGTTGGGAGAGCAGGGGCTGTGGGTGGGGACTGAGAGGCGGCGAGACCTCTGGGGACAGCCCAGGGCTGGAAGAAGGGGATGCAGTGGGTGGGGATTGAGGGGCAGTGACAGAGCTGGGCGTGGGCTCAGGGCTTGGAGAGCAGGGGCTGTAGGTGGGGATTGAGCAGCAGCAGCAGCAGAGCTGTGGGGAACTCGGGGCTGGGGGAGTAGGGGCTGAGGGTGGGGAATGAGTGGCAGTGGCGGAGCTGAGGAGCAGAGCTGGGTGATGATGGGAGCTCGAGTAGGGGATCAGGGGCTGCGGGTGGGGACTGAAGGTCAGCAGCAGAGCTGGGGGAGCATGGGTCATGGGTGTGGACTGCGAGGTAGAGGCAGAGCTAGGGGGAGTTGTTCAGGGGTGATGGAGAAGGGGCTGTGGGTGGAGACTGAGGAGTAGCAGCAGAGGTGGTGGACAGGGTTGGGGGAACAGCGGCTCTGGGTGGGGATTCACTTCTAGAAATGTCATAAATCCCAGTAAAAAAAAAGAAAAAGTGCAATAGGGTTTGGAGTAAGTCTAACAGGGTAAACACTACAGTGAACTAAGCTTAGTTCCTATGTTCCGTGTCTCAGAAGAGTCTCATTTTAAAGTCTAAAATTGTGGGACTCTGTTTTTGGACATTCTGCTACATAAACATACCATCAGCCACAGTACAAGGAATTCTGGGACAAACAGGCAGCAACTCTCAATGCCATTGTGGCAGGGCTATGTCACAAAATGGCACCTGCCATGAGGAACCCAAGATGGCCACCACAGGAAGGGGCTAAGTTTGGGATGTGGCTTGGGCTATAAGAGAAGAGCCAGCCCCAGGAAGAGGTCAATCTGCTCCTGACTGTTGTGGAGTGAATATCTCTGCCAGAGGCTGCTTGGATGGATGCTGACCTGGAGGGCCCTGAAGGGAGAAGCCTGATGTAAAGTGCAAGGAGTGAGTGAGGATAGCTAGCCAGTGGACCGTGTGTGGCAAGGCTGCATATTATGTGATGGACTTTATAGTTATTTGAGACTGGCCAGAGGTCTGGTGCCTGGCCTGGGACTAAGGGGTGGAAATAAACTGTTAAGAAGTTTTACCCTGTGAGTAATAGTCTTCTTGGGGCCTAAACCCTGACAACATTTACCCCACGGTAAAGTGGGGCCCAGTGACAGCCATACATAGGAATTAATCTTTAAAAATATAAGCATAACCTGTAAATACACTTTTCCATTTCCTGATCACCAGAAAGAATCATGGCTCCAGTGGTGATGAAAGTGTGTGTGTGTGTGTGTGTGTGTGACATATGTGCAGCTCTCATGCTTCTTCTTGAGATTACTATTGTCAAGGAGGGATATTGAAACAACAGATTCACTGCTGATATACCAAAACCAGGAAAACTTCTCTAATGCATTCAAATGCAAGAAATAAAGGACCCATCTTTAAATCATAGAATAGATCCAAATTCTGATCTACAGAAATAGACTTGCCAATTACACATCACAGCCAGGTTGTGCATGGTGTAGGGAGTTTGTCTGTCTCTTTAGAGTTTGTCTGTTCATCTTTTCTTAATAGGCTTATTTAATACAAAAAATAAAATTCACATACACACACAGACACACACGTACCCCCAAACACACAGACCATAGGCTGTTTTTAAATGGACACGGCTGTGGGGGTGGGTCTATGAGTGCTGTGCACATCCAGTGAGTTGGGGCAGGGGATCGAACAGGCTAGGGATAGGTGTGCACCCCTACCCATGCAGGGTTTGGCCTGCCCCCACACAGAGCATCCTCCATGTGTGGGCATGAGTAGGTGGTACGTGGGTCATTGGAGTGTGAGTTCGCCCACAGGCATCTGAATGCATGGGGATGGGTAGGTCTGTATGGGCATGTCCTGTTTAAAACCAGCCATAGAGAGAGAGAGACATGTGTACAAACACCCATGCATACCAGAGAGACATAGACACGCATACACACACACACCTGCACAGACACACGCATAGACAGACAGACAGACACATGCATATAAATATGCATACACATGTAGTGCCCGCAGTTAGCTAGTATTTGCCCCTTTCCAGTTCCTACATCTGCCCCCTAGATCCATTTCCCAACCCCCTAGCACTGAAAGACTGAGTTCAGTGTAAAGAAGCAGAAATGAGGGCATGCACACAAAGACAGGCCTAAGGCACAAATCTATGATATTTCTGGTCACAAATGTAAACCTACTTTGGAAATGTACCAAGTTTAATTGAGACAAAGTAGTACATCAATAAATTGTATTGAACCAACTCCAGTTGGTGGAGGTATGCAAGCTTTCGGACCTCACAGAGTCTTTCGCCAAGGCAAGTCAGGAGTTAGAACTGTAGACCCAACAAGATGGTAGGAGTTGGTGTTCATGCTTTCCGTTCCCCCTGTTGAAACATTGAAATACAGTTTCCACTACATTTTTGTTACTGTATCTGGTTCTTGTATTTTGAAACATTTTACATCTGATTCTTCTTATGAAATATTGAAATAATGTTTCCATTAGATTTTGTATCATATTTTATATCTGGTTCTAATTATTGCATGGACAAAGAACCAGATCTACTATAACTTATAGTAGATCTGGTTTTTTGTCTATATCTGCTTCTTGACGGCTGAAGGGAGGTGATGGTGGCTCCACAATCATGAAGGCTGGCGGAGCTGTGAATATGTTAAAAAATCACATTCCTCGCATCTGAAAAAACTTGGAAATTTCTTAACCAACAAAATCTTACGGTTTAAAAAACCCCTGTTAAAGGTAGACTCATTTGTAAACAAAATTCACATGTAAAAAACCCCACCTATTTAACAACATCCATAATACCAAAACTTACACACCAAAAAGCATAGAAATTAATTACACTTCACTGTCTACTTTTTTCCATTGACTCTGCTGAGCCAGAATTTGAATTGATAATTCAAAATCACCAACTTGCCACCTCAGGATCAACATTACAACACTGCCTTAAACTCTTGTTTTTTCAAGTACATATTAGAACTTGATATTATTCAACTGCTCAATAAATTAAAGGAAGTGAAACTTATTCATTACATAAATGTATAATAATACAATTAGATTGAATCTCTCATAGATAGAAAGACAGAGATTAAGGCAGTGTCATAAAGTTGATGCTGGTGAGTTGGTTATTTTGAATTATTAATTCAAGTTCTGACTCAGCAAAGTCATTGGAAAAAAAGTAGGCAATGACGTGTAATTAATTTCCATGCTTTTTAGCGTGTACGTTTTGGCATAGTGAATTTTGTTAAATAGTCTTGTTTTATTTTTTGGAAAGCTATACTATGTGTATGTGTATGTGTGTGGGAGGAGGACGAGTTCATAGGGATACCCACTAGGTGCCCCCTCTGCAGTGACAGGGGGGTCCCCAGGGCAGGCAGGCTGAGTGCTATGAGCCTCTGCAGGGCTGGGGAGGCAGTACTTGGACCAGAAGTTCAAGGGAGGAGGGGAACCCTGGTTCAAGTTCCACCTTAGCCAGAAACTCATTGGGTGACCGTGGGCCAGTCACAATATTCTCTCAGCCTAACCTACCTCACAGGATTGTTGGAGGATTAAAGTTGATTTATATGTAAAGCGCTCTGAGTGCCATGGCAGGGGGGTGCTTTATAAAAATAAAGATTATTATTATTATTTAGAATGCTCCACAACATACACCCATGTCCTCTCTTAAAGATATGACTGTCTGCTCCAGTAACAACAGCAGAACAGTCACATGGGAGAGAACATAGGCTGTGGAGAGAGCGAGCCCCAGCCAGCCAAGCTATCTCCTGCCCTAGTCTTCCTGCCCCCCACCAGCCAAACGAATCCATGCCCTAGCCCCCTGCTACCCACTAGGGAAAACTAACCTTGCCCTAGCCCCCCGCCAGCCAAACTATCTCACTGAGCCCCACGCCAGTCAAATTATACCCTCCCCTAACTCCCTTCCTCTGCCAGCCAACCTGCCCCTCACCCCACTCCTGCCTGCCCCAGAGAAAATTCCTTCAGCCGGCACAGGCAGAACCACCTGCCCCATGCCTGTATATATATGCATATTTACAACATCCCCATAAAATGCAAAGGCAACCCCTGATGCTGACATAAACCCACATTTTATCTTAAAGATATGTTTGTTTGCCCCTGCAGCAGCAGAACCAGCTGCATGGGAGAAAACAGGGTCTGTGGAGAGAGTGAGTCCCCACCAGCTAAACTACCACAGATTATGCAAACAGCCGTTTTGGAGGAGAGATACAAAAAAATACCCTATGACAAAAGATTATGTCCATGTTGCAAGGAGGGAATTGAGGACTTACCAGGTTATCTATTTTACTGTCCTCAGTATGTAAGAATGCATAATTTACTATTTAGCAAGGTGCATATTTCAGAATATCTCCCCCTGGAGAGGAAAATAATAATTCTACTTTCAGACAGAAATCCCAAGATCCCCCAGGTGGTGGCCTCAGTGGGGTATGCAATTGAGAAAGAGAGGCGAAGGGCTTTGGCTCCTGATGAAGGACACACTGGTTGATCCGGACATGGGGCGGTGCAGCAGGATTAGGAGATATTGCTGGGTAAAAATCTCCTTTGTATTTTGTATCCTCAGACACTGAATTTTATATTTGTATAATAGTTTCTAGTTTGTATATCTATATGTTTATATGTATTTCTTTGAATTTCTGACAATGACCTGTGGTCACGTCAAATAAAAATTTACCTTACCTAGCTAAACTACCCCCCTCTCCTTAGCACTCCTGCCCCCGGCAGCCAAACTACCCCCCTGCCCTACCCCCGCAACCTCCCATCAGGCAAACCAACCTCTGCTCTAGCTCCCCATCAACCAAACTAGACCCCCCCCACACCTTCTCTCCTTCAAACTTACCACTTGTTCCTCTGACCCAATCCCCACCAGCCAAACTACCCCCTACCGTGACTCCCCTTCCCCCTACCAGACAAACTACCCCCTGCCCTATCCTCCTGCCTCCTGCCAGCCCAAACTACCCCCTGCCCTAACACAAACTGCCTGCAGCCAGCACAGGCCTGTATATGTGTGTTTTGAATGTTCCCATGCACTCCACAGGCAAACCTTGCTGTTGTAGTACACCTATGTTGAATCTTAAAGATACAACTGTCTCCACTGGATAACATTGACATTTTCAGATGTCATAATTCAAAAAGTACTAACTGGATATTTAAAAAGTAAACCAAAGGCACATTGCTCCAACACGTTTGAATTTTCTAAAATTTGTATATGCCCTTCCAATTAAATTTAACAGTAAATCCTCTAGCCTATTCAGATCGAGAAGGTTGAGATGACCCAAAAAACAGGCATCAAGACTCCAATTTCTAAATTGCGATATCTCAGCCATTTTTCATCCACTGTTCCTGATATTTTGATATTATCAACCTCTTACCCAAACATTCGTCCACACCAAATTTCACAATCATACCATCAGTCATATGCATGTTATAAGGAGTAGAATATTTGTGTTTTATAATGGTGCGTTCATCCACTTGTTTATCAGTGATCTTGAAAGAAATGTAAAACTGCTTGGAAAATGTTCTGTTGACAAAAATTGGTGTTTTGGTCAATAATGAAAAGGTGCTTCTCCATTTAACAGAGTATGGCTTCTGTGAACAAGATCATTTTAATTCAGTCAAATGCAAGCTCATACATCTAGAAACAAGGATGTAGGCTACCACTACAAGGACTGTATCTTGGAGAGCAGTGACACAGAAATGGAATTAGAGATAATGAATTAAACATAAGTTTTTTGTGCAGTTCTGCAACCTAGAGGAGTCCAGTAATCCTGGGTACGCAAACAGAAAGAGTCAGGAAATAGAGTTACCTTTATATTTGGCATTTGCAAGACCATTATTGGAATATTGTTTCCAAGTATGGGGTTAACTCTGCATAGCAATGTTCAAAATATTAACAGGTTGTAACAAAGCTCCCAAGCTGGGATGGGGGGAAGCACTTCAACCCCCAAAGACCCTGACCTGGTCACCCCTCCCCCTGCCTCGGCTGTTTGGCTGCTCCAAACCACTTCCTGTCACACATGTGCATTATTCACATTGTCATTTTCTTTAAACCTCTTTGTAAAATAAAGTATCAACTCATTTGTCATTAGACACACATAATTTTTTGTTTTTGTTTTTTGTTTTCCTTATTTAAATCTGACGTGTTGTTTTTTTTCAAAAATATCAACATTTCGTTTTCGGTTTTGCGTTCATTTTCATTTTGCATTGGTTTCAATGGAAAACATATTTTCAGCTGTACCTTTTTTGTTGTTCATTATATTTGGATGAAACATGGGGAGATTACACCTCAAATGGATGGCATTAAGTGTACCAAAGTCCAGACAAACTGGATAAAGGAATCCAAATTTATAAGCAGTTGAATTGTGCTATTTTGCAAAAATCTACATAGACATTCATGGCTGTAACGTCTTTGTCTCCCATCTAATGTGAATGCAGCTTGGCAGGTGCATACCCCTCCTCATGTTTAATATGTATGCCAACTTTCAGAAGTCTTGAATAAAGGGTCCTGGTGGTATATGCAATTAGCCTATAAATGTACATCTAGCTGTAACATTTTTGTAGTCTAACCAGGGTACATGAAATTTGGCAGGACTGTAGCCCACACATTCAGGATCATATCTGCCAAATATCAGAAAGATGTGATAAAGGATTCCAATGTTATATGTTTCAGCATATGCAGAGAATGAGCTTATGCCAGGGATTCTCTTACGTGTCACTGTAGTATAAGCTGCTTTTGAAGTTTGAGGAGGAAGGTTACTCTGACTGCCAAGCCAAGCAGACCTAGTAGCCTCCTATCTGAGTATAGAGGGATGTTGAAAGAGCTAGGCTGTTAAGCCAAGGTATATTGCTAGGGCCTGGTGCCCTTGGGCAGTCTGTGGAGTGGGTTGGAGTGTGGAGAAGCTGGGGATTGGAGGAGCTGTCTGTCTGCTTCCCTGAGGCCTTCCTGTCACTCACTGGAGTCCCTGCCCTTCCTCCCAATCAAGTATATTACTAGGACCTGGTGCCCTTGGGCGCCAGCCAAAGTTCGTGAGACGTCGTTGGAGTTGGTGCTCCCCCTTTTCACCTCGACGCTTGCTACCCGCCATGAGGAGACGGAGTCATAGACAAGCGGCTGGGGAAGAGTGGTGTCCTATTTAGCAACCAAAGCGGTGCAGCGGACGTTTCAGTACTATAGCTGATCTCTGAGGCTGACTGCTCTAGGAGCCTTTGAAGGATTAATTGGAGGTGCTCGAGAGTGTCCATCTATGGAGCTGAGACCCAGAGCACCCCGAAAGGCTGGGTCAATAGCAGAAGAAATAGCATATGCTGAGGCAGCCTCAGAGACAAAGTGCCATATCTCACAGAGTCAAACTAAGCTCACTCACTTTTTTCAGGCTGCTAGTGAAAAGAGAGACTTGGTGAGCCCTGGTATATATAATCCTTTTAGATCTCAAGACCCTTGTATTAGACCCCAGATACAGGAGGCCCCAGATGTGGAGATGGCAACTCTTGCAGCCAACTGGGATAGACAATTTAGTTTACTGAATAGCAAATTAGATGATCTGAATATCAGACTTGAGATAGATTTGGACACTCAATTTAAGGAAATAGAGGAGAAATTAAAGTCCTTTTATGGTCTCTTTTTTTGCTATGAAAGTTCTGGTAGGAGGTCTCTGGCTGGAGTTTGAGTCATGTTCAGGAAAGATGAATTCACGGGAGGTTCTAAGCTTAGAACAAAGAGATGTAGCCACCCAAACACAGCTTTTGGTAGGGGATGTTGGAAAAGGCCCTCAATTTAAATTTGGGACAGGAAAAATTAAAAGGAACCTTGATCAGAAAGTGTCCCCCCAAAAAATTAATACCAGCCCTCAAGGAGCTGAAAGGACTGTGCCTAAGAGAGTACTCTCCTCCCCATTTATTGGTAAAAGGAAAAAAAACACAAGTTAAGTCAATAAGGTGGGAGATTTCACCCAATGGGGCTGGAAAGGCTCCAGCTAAGGTGTGGTCGCAGGATACAAATATACGATGGGCACCGTCAATGATCTTCCACTTTACTAAGAAAAAGTATTTTCGGTTCTTGCGGAGGGGAGTACTGGATCTTGGATCCTTTAAAGAATATATCCAGGAGAAAATGTCCTTGGACATCCTGGATGAAGAATTTGTGGAGGTTAAACCGCTTCTCCCCAGAGGGCGCTTTTGTAGGTGGGAGGTGATACTCTCCAAAGACCAAACGCAAGACAGGTTATGGAAAGCTAGGACTAACCTAAAGGCAACAGGTATCTTTATCTGTAGGGTAGAGAATACTCTGGCCAGGGCCTTACTATTGGAGCAAGATAGATCGGATACAGTCATGAATAGGGTTCAAGGTGGAAGAGAGCTATCTTCTCTAAGTCAAGACTGGTGTATAGTGGACCAAACAGGGTCCCTGGAGCAGTTGCTCCCCCCAGAGAGGGATCTTCTTTTTTTAGAAGATGAGGGACTGCGGGAGTGCGTCAGAGGAAATACCTGTACAATGGCATCGGTGGGGCTGGAGGCTCTCACTCTAGACTCCATGGTACTTTGTAATGAGAAGTTACCCACCTATTGAGGCACACCCAGTTCCCCACAGAGCCCCTTAACTGAGGAGGCTTTGTGAGGTAGAGAGCCGCCTGACTACAAGGGGCGTTCCTTAGTACCCCATTCTTCCCAAATGTTGAATTTTGCCCCGTTAATTGTTACGTCTCAGGATTTAGGTTGCCCAGGCTCTGAAGCCCCCTTGAAGGCACAGCCATGACTAACCACTCCCTTTACATCAGCCTCCATCCAAATTTGCTCATGGAACATTGCAGGGCTGGGAGAACCATAAGGAAGATCCCAGTTTCCTCTCCTATATTAAGCAGTTCCATATTATTTTGATCCAGGAGTCGTGGGCTATGACTCCTTTGGAATTAGACGGCTACACAGTGTATGATTTACCTGCCATCAAGTATAATTCCAGAGGAAGGGCCTGTGGAGGATTAGGGTGTTTTGTAGCCCTAGGTCATAAATGTGGCAATCCTGTAGTTACCAAGGTACCTCAGGTTGCAGTAGGATTTACCATCAAGTTGGGTACTGTAATTTTGACATTCTTAACAGTCTATATTCCTCCCGCAAATGCTGGTTCTTTTAGAGAATCACTCTGGAGTGAATTGGAGAGGATAATAGAAGATCTTATCTACCAATATCCAGAGGGACTGCTTATCATCACAGGAGACTTCAATGCCAGGACGGGCCCAGATGCCTCTGCCATTATGCCATTTTGTGACATAAGCCCAGATGACCGATATGATTTGCTCAAATCCAGACAGTCCACGGACTTTAGTATTAATACTGCGGGAATAAGATTGTCCAAGATGGCTACCTCCTTTAATTTATATATCCTCAATGGGGCTGGATTTAATGATCTAGATGGGGAATTGACATACTTGGGACCTACCGGTTCAAGTGTGATAGACTATATCTTGGTGTCCTCTGCGGTTCTTCCATTTGTAACGGACTTTGCCATAGGAAGGAGTATAATCGGGGATCATCTCCCACCGACTCTTTCACTTCTTTTTACTGGCACCTTTCAAACTCTTGCAAATCCCTTAGTAGCAGATATAGGAGATCTAGACATCCATTGAGCTCCAAGATGGGATGATACCCTGGGACAGATATTGGAATCACAGAGTCTCCCTTTCTAGTAGACAATTGACTGAAACCATATTACAATCTTCTATTCCTGAGGAGACTATCAACAGTTACGAGCAACTCTCCTCAAATCTAACCCAGTGTATTCAGGCATCTGCAAAAGCTCCAGGGGCACCCAGTGATAAATATAATCAGTCTTGGTTTGACAAGGATTGCCAAATAGCCCTGCGTAGATATATTGCAGTTTACTTGGATTATAGGAAGGCATCCCTGGCGAGATTGCCTCAGGAATACTTCATTTTTAAGGCAGAATATAAAAAGATTATTAAAGATAAGAGAAAGAAGTATGCTGAGGGTAAGTGGGCAAATCTTTTTCAGGCCGCAGAGGAAAAAGATACTAGGAGGTTTTGGCAGCTGGTAAATTGTGCAACTCAGATCCAGTGAAGGCCAGGGGTGCCCATAATTATGCCACAAATATGGATTGAACATTTTAGCTCACTATGTGGTGATCAGGACAGGGCGTTCCAGGGCTTCTCGGTGGCTGACCTGAACGATTTTCCACTCTGGCCGCCAGTATTAGCCTCTGAGGTTGAGCAGTTGGTAATGTCCTTTAAGAACCATAAAGCCCCTGGTCCCGATTGTATCCATATTGAGTTGATTAAGACTCATGCGGACTGGTGGTATCCTTTGTTAGCAGCTTTATTTACAGCAATTAATAACTCTGGTAGAATTCCAGAGTTATGGTCCAAAGCAGAGGTTATCCCTATCTTTAAAAAGGGATCAAAAGTCAACCCGCTAAATTATCGACCCATAAGTTTATTATCTGTAGTGGGGAAAATCTATGCGAAGTTATTGCTAGGAAGGCTCCTAGAATGGTTCCAATGGGAGAAAATATTAGCAGTGGAACAAGCTGGCTTTCAAAAGGGCCGATCTACTATTGAGCAGTGCCATATTTTATATCATCTGGCATCCAAGTATAGGGCTAAGAATGGCTCATTTTACGTAGCTTTCCTGGATCTAAAAGCGGCCTTCGACTCCTTGAACAGATCTGTGCTTTGGAGGTTGCTCCAGCAGACATCAATTGACGGTAGGCTACTAAGTCTGATTCAATCCCTACATGGTAGTTAGGATTGACAAATTGGGTCATATAACAAAGCTCATACCCATCCACTCAGGAGTCAGACAAGGCTGTGTCCTTGTTCCAGCCTTATTCAATTTTTATATAAATGGTGTCATTACAATGATGACTGAAAAGAAATTCTTTCCCCCAAGACTTGCATCTAGAACAATAGGCTGCTTATGCTATGCAGACGATGTGGTGTTGATGTCTCAAACCCGCATAGGTCTGATAAGGCAACTGAAGGCCTTCACAGCCTTCTGTGACACCCACAAACTCGCCATCAACTTTGACAAAACTAAGGTTTTGATTTTTTCTAATAATAATAAGAAGTATTCTTGGATTGTTGAGGGCCAACAGATACAACAAGTGGACACATTTCACTACCTAGAACTTTTATTTCATAGGTCTGGCACTTGGAGAGACCATATTATGAGAGCAAAGTTGACTGCCAAATCCTCCTCTCATGCTATTTATAGATTTTTCAGCGGCCAGGGTAAACAGGCAATAATCCCGGCTCTACAGGTACACACTACTAAAGTAGGGGGCCAGATTATGTATGGGGCAGAACTTTGAGCCCCATTTTACGCACAAAAGCTTAATGCTGTTCAAGCAAGCTTTATTTCTTCCCTTTTTGGGAGGCCGATAGGAGTTCCATTTGCAGCCTATAGATTAGAAACAGGGCAAAAAAGTTGGCAATTACGGGCCATGGAGCAAGCTCTGAAATTATGGTGCAGAATCCATACCCAACAGTGTTCAGAGTTAGTTAAAGAGGTTGGTAACGACTCCTTTACAAATCCATGGGCCCAAAAAATAGAAGCATTTTTAATTACCCAGGGACTGTCAAAGGAGTATTTAGCTCACAAACTGTTAGCCGCTGTCTGGAAAGAGGTCCGTACTAGAATGGAAGATATAGATATGCAGCTTGAGATGGGTAGTATAAGGGCCTCCCCGCATATTCGTCTCTATCTTAGCTGGGCTCCCACACAGGGCTCTATACCTAAATATCTCGAAGCCCCCATATCTATGAGGGCCAAACGCCTTATTTTTAAGGCTCG
>QEPC01014733.1:71957-85078 GCA_003113815.1 Sphenodon punctatus | reverse complement strand
CCCAGAACCCTGATGGTGGGTCCTGGGACTAGAGCGGCAGCTTCTGGATGAAGTGGATGGGCAGCCCTCCCTGCCTGTAACATAGGCTCCAGAATCCTGATGGTGGGACCTGGGACTGGAGTGGCTGCTTCTTAATGCCGGATATAACACCTAAATCTATCTAATCTAATCTAAATAAATGAAACTATGGAGGTAAATGTGTGGAAATGGGTTAAATAGGAGGAGGATGGCAATGGATTGGGAGGAACACAGACTGCTGGGAGAGGGAGAGTTCTGAAAATGCCTGCTGACAGGATCAGCGGCTAGCTCAGAATGATATGGAAGGGTGGGGAGGACAATGACTTTTGTTACTTGCTGCACCCACCTTACCACAAGCCCCATTGACTCTGTGCAGCCTAGTCCGTGGCCAATCGCAGGCTGCCAAGCCAGTGGTCTGAGGAAAAGAGGGATGGTGATTGGGCAGGCTGGCTGCTAATTCAAGCCTCTTCACCCCTCCTCAGCTGACCCCCCCATCCCTGGTCCTGCCAGCCAGGTTTTTTCCCACCCGAACTCATCCGAACACACCTGAACGCACCCGAACTGTTCAGGGCTTTGGGCGTTCTGTTCGGCTGTCCGAACTGGCTGAGTTCAGGCTGAACCCCGAACTTCCGAACCGCGTTCGCACATCCCTACTTGTCAGGTAGACATTTCCTTGTTCATGTGTACCCCAACGCGGGAATTCCAGTGCCTACCATAAAATATGATTGGCACATCAGTACCTCATTTGATAGATATCCAAACTGATTGGTAAATAACAGTACCTGATGTACCAACTGACTTAGTGTCGGTTGGCTGGGTATGATCAGGTGATGCAGTTCTCTTTCAATATATTGCAGCATTCCCCACTAGTGACTGAAAAAACTTTACACAGACTTTTCACTGGTTTAGAACTGAAACAGAGGAGGCTCCGACTGAGTGTGTTATACCAATATTTTTAACCTGATTCCTCTACATATTTTGTAAATCTTGGGCTTTATCCAAATAGGAGCTGATTTTAGAGCAGTCTCCCCCTTTTTGATGTTAATATTTTTAACCTGGCATCCCTTACATTATTATCAGATTGGTTTATATATTTCAATATGAATCATACAATTAGGAAAAAAAAATCTTTGGTTACCTGTATAGATCGCTGGCTAGCAACGTTTGTCTACAATTTACAATGCCTCAGCTTTGTCGTAAGATTTGAAATCCTTCATGGTATAGAAGAGTGGTTTGGATTTACCATATTGGGCACCTTATAATAAGGTGAGTGTGGTTTTTACCCTGACACTGGAATGTCCTTTTGATGTTTCAACATGAGGCTCCAAGTGATTTAAATCAGGAACACACACCATAATATCACCTTAGATAATTACTTTGCTATGGAGAAACTGTATCTTGTCCCTGTATCTGGTTTCATTAATTGACACTATTATGTAACTTAATGTTCTTCTTTTGAATATGGTATTTTCTGTTGTAGAATGAACAGTGGATGAATATCTGATGTAACTGTATGGAAAGGAACACCCTATGATCATGAGGGACACACACCCCTGTAAACTGAAACCAATACCCCTGAGGAAGCTATGTATATAGCAAAACATCAGGTTTGGTTATAGGAACTTTGGGAGGTTTACTCTCTACTAACTCATTTGTGTGTTTTCTTTAATACATCAGGGTTTAAGGAGTTTTTCCTGCATAATCCCTATTAGACTCATTCGTATTTCGCTACATATGCTCTATTGTTCTGTATATTATTGTCAATAGGAGCCTTCTGTCTCCACTTTACCTCTGTGTTTTGTGATATTTAGGTCCTTTATTTGTATTAGTAAACTTTTGGAACTTCTTGTTACATTGGGTGCAGTGTTTTGTTGTTATTAGTTATACCATAAAATATGGACACCCACACCGGGAGTTGTTGGAGTAGACTGGTAAGAGTTAGTAGCTTATTTTTTTTAAAAAAGTTGCTCATTATTTGTTTGATTTAGATGAAGAGATGTCTAAAATCACTAACTAATATCAGCAAATTATATTATTATTAGTATTATTAGTAGTAGTATTAATAATAATAATAATAATAATAATAATAAAGACAAATATGACTCTTATCAGCATATACTGCTCTTTTAAGTTTACTCATGACCAACTGGAACATATCTTGCTTTTGGATCAATTCCAAACAATTTTACAAAATGGATTAATCTCTAACAGAGTTCATTAAAGCAGAAAATGTTTTTGAGCTGCTACTTAGAAATAGCTTCCTGATTAAAACTAGAAAATAATTTGTGAGAAGCAGATGTTGGCACCCTTGGGACCAGGGTGCCCATATTTACAACTTCTTCACAACCTCCACATGTTAGCTGCTAACATGTTCTGTTTACCCGGGCAAAGGCAAAATCCTCTGTAGAAAAGAGAAGTTAGAATGATTAATTACAGTTTCAGTTATTTGCTTCACAGCTGCACAAACAGTAACGGGAATGTGGTCTAGAGATTCAGAAGCTCATTAGGGGCCCTGAGCTCCACCATTCATTTTGCTATGTGACCTCAGTCAAGACTTTTTTGTTTTTCACTGCATAGGTTTACCCAGTTGTAAAAATTTGTGTGGTACTTAAAAATGCTGGTGTTTTGAGATTGTGGGATACAAGGTACTGTATACATTCAAAGCATTACTATATTCATGGAAATGTTCATTACCTTCTGGATGCAATTATTAAAACTATTCTATGAATGTAGTTGCCTATTGATGAGAACAGGTGGATACAGCAAAACAATATTTGTAAATAATTGTTTCAATTCTAAGTAGCTTTTCGATGTCACCCATCTTCAGTTCTCCCCATTTCTTATGTGTAGACATTCTCCTGTATGGTCTACATGATGTATGATTATTAGAGCTGAAATGAATATTTGCAGTGAATACAATAGCCAGTGAACTTGCCTGCTCTGAATTGGGTCTGCTGAAGTGGATACAAACTGCTGTTCACTCCTTCTCTGTCAGATACCCATTTTGGTTAGTCCAGCTGCTTATTATTTTGGTGACTTTGTTACAGCACTATTAGCACTATTGTGCATGTCCAATGGCTGACTCAAAGTAACCAAAATAACAGAATGACCTGAATAATCAAAATAACAAAATGAACAAAGCAGCCAAACCAGAATACCCAAATAAACAAATATGCAAATATCTGTTGTGGCTGCAAATATTGTTCGGATATTTGGAGGGCTATCAAAAAATGCAAATAATATTTGGAAATATCAAATTCACTATTCATTCAAGCCCTAGTTTGTGTGTGTGTGTCCTGCATCTTTAAAAAGTCTGCCCAGATGTGTGCAAAGGAGCAGAGCTGTGTAGGGAATGATGGTAAGGAAATGCATAAAGTGAGAGGCACTCTCCTTTATCATGGAAATGTTACATTTGTCCTTTCTTTGGGCCCAGATGTAATGATCAACACATGCAAATCTATCACGTGTTGACACTGATGACATCATCCCAGGCACGTAGCTGCATGAATGGACGTTTATGCTGTTTGAAGTTACCTGGTAGTCTTCTCCCACCAGCTGTTTCCCAGATGATTTCCCATGGTGCAATGCACCCATCTGCGGGAGGGAGAATCTGGCTCGAAGCTGGCAAAGGGCTGTCAGCCCCAGAATAGAAATTGCTGGGACTGTATGGGCAAAGCTTCATTCCAAAGAGAATCCAACTGTGAAAGCACCCACCCCCTGCCGTCAGTCACTTCCCCTTATTGTTTGTTCCACCCTCTCATCCCTTGCTCACCAGAAACACCATGGACATTCACAAGAACATAACTGGTCCTTCATGAAAATCCATGTCTCCCTGGTCCCTGTGCTAGAAGCAGAGCAGTCCACATCTCAGTGCACATGGTTTTTACATGTTATGTGAAGTGTGTGTTTCATGGTGGAGACATGCACCTAGTTTAATGTATATTTGAAACCTAGAATCAACAGCTAGGTGTCAGCCATTTACGTGCCCCATGCGGTGGGTTTGAATGCTGAAGACCGGGAGAGGCAGAGCCTCTTCCTGTCACTCCCTGGCTGAGTCCGAGACAGGCAGTGGAGGGTGCCAGTGGGAGTGCGGGAAAGGCAGAGGCCCCATCTTCCTCACTCCATGCATGGCCCCCTCCACTGCCAGTCAGTGTCTCGTCCAAGGGGAATGTGGGAGAGGCAGAGGCCCCGCCTCTCCCACACTCCCTGGCAACATCCGGTGGCATCGGGCAGCGCAACAGCAGATTCAGTCTGCTGCCATGGCGCCCACTCAAACCCGAGCCAGGGAGCTGGTGAGCGGGCCCAGTGTGGGGCCTAGGCCAGCAGCGGCGGCAGCAACGAATCCAGTAAGTGCCCCTGAAATGGCTGGGTTTAGGGATGGATGGAGGGGAGTGCCCCTACGCCCATCCCCGAGCCCAGGCCTGGGTAGCGTGCTGCCCCCAGACTGAGCCAGGGAGCGCTCCTAGGCCCACCGCCCATGGTGGCAGAATCAGGTCCCAAATTTATCCCCTGCTCAGGGCTCTGCGAATTGTAAGGTCAGCCCTGACACCCTCAGACTTTCTACCTCCAGTGACACTCTACAAGTCATGCTGCCTAAGGCCACTGCTTTCAGTAAGCTCATTATATCCCACAAACAGATTGTGGTTAGCCACAAGCTGTTATGTGTACACAACCTGGTACATGTTGCCTGGGTTG
Source organism: Sphenodon punctatus (assembly GCA_003113815.1). Taxonomy (NCBI): domain Eukaryota; kingdom Metazoa; phylum Chordata; class Lepidosauria; order Sphenodontia; family Sphenodontidae; genus Sphenodon; species Sphenodon punctatus. The sequence continues at coordinate 80,365 of QEPC01014733.1, read as the reverse complement.
GGAATTCTCAACACCTAGGTGGTTACATCTTAGTCACAAATGCATGTTCTTTTTATAGGGGGACTTTAAAGTATGTTCTTATAGGTGACTTTAAAGCCCTCCACCAAGAGGAGAAGCTGTGGGGAGGGGGCTTGGATTACTGCTACACCTAGAACTACCTCTCTGCTCTCACCCTCTCCAAAACTTTAGAGCCCTACACTACCTGCCCAGAGAAAGAGGAGAAGTGGTGTGGGGGGAAGATAAGCTGTTTTTCGGGGGGGGGGGGATTGCTGCTATACCTAGGGCTACTAATGGGTCCCCTGGAAACAGTTACAAATCTGTGGGGCAGCCACTTGGAATGCCTCTTTGCATACCTGTGTTGAACTTGCAAAAGGGTGTCTCTGGCTGATCTAAGATAATATGATGGAACATAAGGGGGAAGGAGGTCTTATAGATATGCAGGGCCCAAGCCGTTGAGAGCTTTATATGTCAAAACCAATGCTTTGAATTGTGCCTGGAACACTATTGGCAACTAATGCAGACTTTGGAGCACTGGTGTAATGTGTTCCCAGAGACCATGAGAAATTTATGATTGGGGAATGGCTGATCTTTATGTAAAGCTGTGTACTCTCCATTAAGAGAGCATCTCAGTACCCAAACAAAAGTATTGGTTATTTAGTATTCTATTTTGAAAAGTTCCTGTAACCCAGTAGGGAACTGGAAACAATAAGTGGTGGCTTAATTTAGTCAAATGCTGTGGAGAGTGCGCAGCAGGGTCTTGGAGAATGCAGAGTCCTCTGTGCAGGCCAATGTGGGCTAATGTACACCCATGTGTCCACGTCCCATCAATTAGATTGCGTGCAGTGCCTCCTCATGTACAGGTCTGCCAGCACTATAGAGTGGTGGGCGAAAATCCTAGAGTGTTCAAGGAGCGACTGCTTCCCACTCCTCTCTCCGCTCTTGTTCTCACTGGCACTGCCAGTGGGGGCTGCCCGCAAGCTCATGAAATATTCACAGGGGACTGCCCTTTTATTAGACACTAGAGTCACACTAAACATGTGATTGGGGGCTGCATGGACTGAATCCAGATTGCAGTGGGCTATTGACTCATTTGCTTTCCCCATTACATAACCACTGTAAAAACTTACAAGGAAGGGTATAAACAGACGTGCGGCTGGTGTGGCACCTCCCCAGCCCAGCACAGAGAAACAGCAGCTTACACAGGTCAGGGAGGAGCACCGAACAAATATGCCCATGGCCAGAGAACCGGCCCGCCACCCTGCATAGGGGCAGGAGCAAAACAAACATGCGGGTGACCAACCCACCTGCCCCCAGCACTCAACCCCCTGCCATGATGGACAGCCATGGTGGCCCCTGCCCCGAGGTGGGTATGGTGGGATGAATACATGTGATAGCCCACATTGGCCAGTGTGGACATCCCTTAGCTTGGACTGTCCTCATAGATTTTCCAAAGATGCAGTCCGAGCTATGGCTGTCCCAGGCTAACATCTGGTGGAACCTAAACAGCTGAACTGGTGGTTCCGAGGCCACAGCAGGCCACGATCACATCTGTTTTTACCCTAAATTGTGCTCATTCTGAAATTGTTTTTGTACCCTAAGAAGGGTGGGCNGGGGGGGGGGGGGGGGGGGGGGGAGGAAGGGCAGGGTCCCATTATCTCTTATTCTTGAATGCATGCCTTTATCCTCACTCCTTTCCCCTGCATGAGGGTAGTGACCTGATCCATGGGCCAGATCCAGGAATTAGAAAGGGGCTGAGTAAAAGCCATGTATGGGCCAGATTTGGTACTTGGGCCACAGGTTCTCCACCCCCAATGTAGACAGTAGCACATTTTCCTGGTACTGAAGAGAAGAGCTGATGATGATATTTGTTTATTGTTGGGCCATAGCCATAACAAAATCGGCATAAACTTCTTACAAAATTCCAAAACTAGAATACAGAATACCAGTACCAAACACAAAAACACCAATAATAAATACTCGTAGGCCAAAACCAGAGTCGGACTACAATAAAACATATAAAACCTTAGATGGCGAAATTAAGCCATAATGTAGTAATTTAGTAAATCTAAACCCAACTTGCTCGAGTTCAACCAACCCCAGACTATTGAGCATCCAAGTAAGCATGTCTAATACCAATAACTATTTGGCAAAAACTTGCCACCACCTGGGATATTTCCAAATCATTTGGACTGAGAAGTTTCTGTAAAATACTATGGGGGGAGAGGGGGAGTACTTAAATCCCTCAAGATCCCACCCAAGTATTTATATCTGGGGCCAGTGACCATGGGGCAATATAGGAGGATGTGGGCAAGGGAATCAACTTCCCTCAAATCACATATGGTACAGAGCCGCTGTACCTTGAGGATACCCTTATAGCGGCCTTCCAGGAATGTTGAAGGGAAACCACTGCATCTCAGTTTGGCAAATGCTGATCTCTTGCCATACTCCATCCACTCAAACTGATAGTATAACCCCGAAGATAGGGGGTTAAACGGAAGGTAATCAGAAGCAACCCTCTGCTCAATCAAAAGTGCTGTCTCCAACTGAAAAGTTTGATTAATCAACCTCTCTCTAATTAAGCTTTTAGACACTTTGAGACCAACACACTTCAGCCCATCGGGTGAAAATCCCAGTTTAAATTCTTTGTGCTCCACAGCTTTAACACAAGTGTCCCCAAGACCACTGCTTAATGTCAAAGCCAAAAGGGAAATGACATGAGGGGGAAAAAGAACCACTTTAACCCAATAATTCAATACAGACTGAAGGGTATATAGTCTAAGAGGGGAGCAGAGTGACTCATATCTTAAGATCACCTGGGGCATACCCCTAGGGGCTCCCAGAATCAAACATAAAAATTCATTTTGGATACACTCCATTTTGTCAAGAAAGAATAGACCCCAGACCGGAAAACTATAAAGAATCTGGCTTATTGTCTTTGCCCTAAAAAATGAAGTGCAGGTAGAACTAGTTTTCCTCCTTGACCAAAGAAAAATTTAACTATAGCAGCAGAAGAATTCCTATCCAACCCCTTAGCTGCCTCAAAATGAGAATTCCAACTCACAGAAGCGGAAAAAATCACCCCCAAGTATTTAAAGGATCGAACCTGAGCAATTTGGTTACCCTTGATGGACCAAGAGTGAGGTTTCTGAGGACTCTTAGGCCCCACAATCAGCACCTTAGTTTTGGCATAATTTATAGTCAACTTTTCCACCTGGCAATAGTCCCCAAACTGTTGTATCGACCGCCGCAATCCAAACAATGTTTGGGAGATTAAAACAGCATTGTCAGCATACAAAAGAAGGGGAACTCGCCCGTCACCGATTTTAGGAGCATATGTGTCTATGGATTTCATATATGCCACTGAGTCATTTAGAAAAAGATTGAAAAGGGCCAGGGCCAACAGGCAACCCTGCCTTACCCCTGATCTCACCTGAACCTGCTTGGAGAGTGCACATCTAGAATTGAATCTGATTTGTAAAGTATTCCCTGTATGGAGTTTGATTAACAAAAATAAAAGCCTGGGGTCGATTGATAAAGATTTTAATTTCAACCAGAGACATTCCCTACATACCGAGTCAAATGCCTTCTCCAAATCTATGAAGCAGGGGTAAAGCTTCCTCTTACAGGTGACATATTTGGATAATAATGCAGCAAGCACAAAAATATTGGTCTGTCATGGCTCTCCCTTCCTGAAAACCAGCTTGTTCAGGCTCGATTATATCGCATCTAGACAACCAGGCATTCAGTTTGCCCAACAAGAATCTAGAGTAAAGCTTGCCAATAACACTTAGCAAGCTTATCGGGCGATAATTTCCCAGGAACGCTGGGTCGCCTTTTTTGTAAATAGGGATGATGATGCTATTAAGCCAGGAGGGAGGAATGAGGTCTGTTTCATCAACAGAGGAAAAAAGAGGGGCCAACAACTTGGCCCACCATTCAGGATCAGACTTTAATAATTCAGGAGGCACAAAGTCTGGTCCAGGGGCCTTTCCCAACTTAAGTTGTGAAATGAGGGTTACTACCTCCTCCGGGGTAACCGGTTGCCATTGTTCAAAACTATGAGATGGAGGAGAGTTAACGTCAAAATGCCACGGAGAGGGATTAGAAAACAAGGACACATAGAAACTCTCCCATACATCTGGGCGCCAAGTGGATATGTAGGAACCCCTACCGCCCCACTGAGAAAATCGAATAATATACCAAAATTTCCTTAAATCCCGTCCATTAGCTGCCCTTTGGAGTACAGACCACTGATGTCTTTGAAAATCAAGTTTCTTTGCGGCAAGGAGCTGATGTGTAGGCGTAGGTTTGTTTAAAATATATATGCATACCATGGGATACTACTAGGGATGGGCGAACAGAACGGAGTTCGGAAATTCAGTTTGGTTCAGTTTAGTTTGAAATTCGAGTTCGGAAATTCAGTTTGGTTCGGTTTGAAATTTGAGTTCAGTTTGGAAGTTCGGTTCGGTTCGGTTGACCGAACAGACCAAGTTTGGTCGAATTCCGAACTTCAAAACCAGGTTTTTTGGTGTGTGTTGCCACTAGGGATGGGTGAACAGAACGGAGTTTGGAAATTCGGTTCGGTTCAGTTCGAAATTTGAGTTCGGTTCGGAAGTTCGGTTTGGTCAACCGAACAGACCGAGTTCGGTCTGAACTTCCAAACCGCGTTCGCCCATCCCTAGATACTACAGAGGCTACCTTTTCTTGCAACCAAAAGCTTTCTGGTTTTCACTGGACCTTTGTTAGCACATATGTGGTGTTACAAGCATAGGGTAACCTCTATAATAAGAAGCCTACTGAACCAGATTGTCCCTGACCCAAATGTCTTACCCAAATGTCTGACCCATTCTTACGGATCTTAATTTACAAAGCATAGAGCTTAAATGAATAGTAATTTTCATAGTTATGAATGTTATTTGCATTTTTAGAAAGTCCATTGAGAATATGAATAATTATTTGCCACGGAAAGAATATTTGCATATCTGTTTGTTCAGGTATTTTTGTTTGTTTATTTTGGTCATTTCAGTATTTTGGTTGCTTTGTTTCATCACTATTAGCACTATTGAGCACCAGTGCAAATAACTGAAATAACCACAACACCGAAGTGACCAAAATAACCAAACCAAGATAACCAAAATGGATATTTGTTTCTGGTACCAAAGCAGGTGCTGAATGGCACTTCCTGTCCAATTTGTCAGGCCCAATTCAAAGTGGGCAAAATCACTGATATGATATTCACTGTGGATGTTAATTTCAGCTCTAACACAATACCTCCTCTGCATAACTCCTCTACTGCAGTTAACACCCCCAGTTCCTTCCCGCTTTGAGACCAAAATGTACATGCGAAAGACACTCTATGCAGAACAGAAAAAAAAATGCAACAGTAACGGTAATTCTTAGCCCTTATACAGAAACTAGGCATCAGAAAACTTTAAACACATCAGAATTTGAGACAAAATAAATACACTGCAAGCTTTGGGGTATTTATTCAGAGATTTTTCAAACTGCCTGAGCATTCAGAACCTTCTAAATTCAGTTGCAATTTTAGCACTTGGAGAAAAAAGTTTTGCACCAACTAGGCACATTGCCCCATTGAGAGAAATCTGGTACTTCTTTCCTTGGGTCACACTAAAGTGCTGTACTGCGAAAAGGTGGTGGTGGTGTGTGTGCGTGCGTGCGTGCGTGCGTGCGTGTGTGTGTGTGTGTGTGAATAAGGCTGCTTCTGTTTATAAGCAGAAACTGGAGAGAAGCCATTATATTCACCACCGCTTCCAACCCTCTGATGCATTTTAAATTTGCTTCTGCAAGTCAGTGCATTCAGGGCTGCTAGCTGTCATGCATTTGGAAACCTTGTCCACATTTCTGCAGTTCAGCTGAGGTCTTGTGCTGCAGCTGGAAGGCCATAGACATCTACCTTCATTTGTGCCTTTTAATCACTAGAGGTTTCTCACTCCAGCATTGATGATCAGGCAGCCCTGCACCTCTTCCCTCTGCCCCATCCCTTTTATGGAACTAGCAGCAGCAAAAAGAGGGGCTCACTAACAGGAGTAGAAAAACCCATGAAGGATCTAATGGCAGATGACTTTTTTCCTTCCTGCCCTCTCCTCTGCAGTTGCACCATGCCCCCACCCTCGCTCAGACATTTAACCAGATTTCTGTCCTCTGGAGCAATTGCCAGTGACCTCACACTGAAGACAGCCTTTTAAAAAAAATCCCTCATACTCTGTCTAGAATTGAAACCTTCCCCTGCCAGTCCCCCTATCAGAGCTCTTCCACCTAATTAAGAAAGCAACTGCTGGCTGCTTTTGAAATTTGGCCACTAGGAAATGAACTTTTATATTTCTCAGTAGTTGGTTAGGCTGCTGCAATAGCATTAGCTGTGTGGTTGGGTAGCTGCACTTTGGGATAACAATGGGTATTTTCAGACGTGACGAGATCACAATGAACCCAGTGAATACCCACCTGTGGTCACTGTGCCCTGCACGTCTGTTCAGCAGCTGCCAGATGTTTGCCACACTGAATACCCACATGGGGTCAATTTCAACCACGCTTCCCGGGCTCCCGGCGCAAGAATCCCCGGAAGCATGGTGAAAGTGATTCCAGGCGGGCATCCATAAAAAGTAACGTCTGGTCGGCTATCACAGTCCGGAATCCCCTTTGGGATTCCGGGCCGTGGTGAACTCGGCCAGACGCTGCGGTGGCATTGGCCTTGCCACCCGGCCATCTCGCCAGAGGGCGGGTGGTGAGGGAGCGTGGAGGGTGCTGGGCCGTGCGGCCCCGCCCCCTCCCTGATTCCCCACTGGGATCCCCAGCACATCTGTTTGCCGTGCCTGGGTGATTCCGGCGGGGAATCTCTGGGTTGTTTTCGGGATGGGGCGAAGCCGCCCCATCACATCTGAAAACACCCAATATAAAGAACCCTGGGTTCTATTGCCGATGCACCCCCAAGAAATAACACACGGAGACATGAAATGGATTAAACTGGCCGCACTCTTTAATCAAAACAGAGCGAGAACATTGGTGGGATTGCTACTAAGCAATCATGGGTCCAGTATTTTAGATGACAAACTTATCAAAATGTTAAACAGGTCTGGCCTGGATATGCCCTCCAATGCCAGCAATGCCAGCACCAACTCATCATTAACTACATTCCCCTTCGAACTGCTCCCTGGACAAGGCCGAAGGGGAAATGCCCATGTGGTCATGAGTAAGGAGATTGGCGTCATTAAGGTTTGAGGGCCATGCATGCGCTTACCGCTCCCCCCCCCAGTTGACACCCCACCCAGGGGAACGATCCTGTTTTTAGTCATGCCCTGCTTATCGCCAGGTATCGCCCCCCCCCGATCTCTTATGGAGATGACTCTTCTATTCCTAAAACTACCTAACAGAATACCTATTAACTATATTGGACCTCTGCAAGAGTGCGACATTATAAATGTCAGTAAGCACCTTACACAAGCCAAATTGTTTTGCCAATCAATTAAAGATCCATATTATAAGACAGGCCAAATGACCACGTGCTGAATTTAAAGTCAAACTATTTTAAATTAGTTGCCGTGCCAATTAGTTGCCGTGCCAATGTAGGCAGGAGGCTAGAGCGACACTGGCGTCGGACTCAATCTGACTCCGACCGTCTTCTCCATAGGGCCCATTTGTGGTCCTATGTTGAGGCTGTGAGGACAGCAAGGAAGGAGCCTTGCTGTCCACATAGTGTCTGCGAAGTCACACCCAGCGGAGCTGTTCTGGGTGGTGCGGGGGCTGGTTAGTCCAGCCTCCCTCCGCCTCGATGGGGACTTGTCCCAGGCCCGCTGTGAGGAGTTTGTCAACTACTTTGCAGACAAGATTGCTCGGATTCAGACCGACTTTGACGCTGGATTAGGGGCAGTAGGGGAAGAGCACGAGGGGACGGAGGCCCCATCCGGTCCAGCTTTGTGGGGGGAGTTTCAGGAAGTGATGCCAGCTGATGCAGCGGATGTCCTGGGGTCTGTGAGGGCCACATCTTGCGAACTTGATCCGTGCCCGTCCTGGCTAGTAAAAACTTCCAGGGAGACGTTGGGGACGGTGCTGGCGAGGGTCGTGAATGTGTCCTTGCAGCAGGGGAGGCTGTCGCCCTGCCTCAAGGAGGCTGTGGTGCGCCCCCTGCTGAAAAAACCATCCTTGGATGTGGATGCGCTTGCCAGCTACCAACCTGTCTCCAACCTTCCCTTTTTAGGGAAGATTATTGAGCGGGTGGTGGCACTCCAGCTCCAGGTGCATCTGGATAGCATCCAGATGCTATCCAGATGGCGCACTGAGATGGCGTTGGTGGCCTTGGTAGATGACCTCCGCCGGGAGATGGATGCAGGATGTTCAACATTTCTTATCCTGCTAGATCTCTTGGCCGCTTTTGATACCGTGGACCATGGGCT
>QEPC01014733.1:38097-57511 GCA_003113815.1 Sphenodon punctatus | reverse complement strand
GGTAGAGCTAGAGTGGGGTAGAGAAAAGGATAGAGTGAGTAAAGTGGGGTGGTGGGGTAGGTGGGGTAGAGGTGTAGGTGGGATAGAAGAACTAGGGTGGGCGGTAGAGTAGGTGGGGTAGAACTAGGGCTTGGGGTAGAGGAGGGGTAGGGCAAGGGGTGGGGTAGAGGAGGGGTAGAGGTAGAGTGAGGTAGAGCTAGAGTGGGGTAGAGAAGAGAATACAGAGAGTAAAGTGGGGTGGAGGTGTAACTAGGTGGTACTAGGTGTGGTGCTGCAGTGTAAGTGTGCATGGTTGAGACGACGCTCGCTTACCCGCAGCCAGCTAGTGCTACTCGCTCGCACGTGACGTTCAACGTTGCCACAGTCCAACACAGTCCAGTAACTGGAGGATGAAAAAGAATTTTTTTTTTTTAATTCACTGTGTTGTGCAACGGGGACCCCCCCAAAACCTGAACACAACACACAAGCCAAGTTAACACAAGCAAGCACACAGCAAGCCACATTTGTCCCCAACCCACACAGTGCACACAGGCCCCACCATTGGCCTGGCAACCGTGGAACCCCCTCACCCCCAAACCTGGACACAAAAAACACAAGCTAAGTTAACACAGTGGGCACTGCAGTGCGCACCCCCACACACCCCAAAACAAGTGGGCACAGCCAGGCATCCAGCTTTCCCACATCTCATCCCCCACTGGCTCAGCTTCCAAAAAAGCCTCGCACAAGACAGCCAGTGTTTAGTTGAGCAAAGTGAAGATTGATGGCAATTGCCTTTTTTTTTGCACTGCAGTCTCATAGAACCCTCACCCAGACACCAACTAAAATTTGGTGTATGGGAACCCTCACCCAGACACCAACTAAAATAGTTTTCAGTGGGCACCCCTGCACACCCCAAAACAAGCGGGCACAGCCAAGCAGCCAGCTTTCCCACATCCCATCCCCCATCAGACAAGACAGTCATATGCACAAGCCCCACCATTGGCCTGGCAACCAGGGAACCCCCCCACCCCCAAACTTCAACCCAACACACAAGCCAAGTTAACACAGTGGGCACTGGGCACTGGGCACCACAGTGGACACCCCCACACACCCCAAAACAAGCAGCCAGCTTTCCCACATCCCATCCCCAACTGGCTCACCTTCCAAAAAGCCTCAGACAGCCAGCCATAGTGCTATACTACACCACAAGCCAAGCCAAAGCCAGCACTGCTGCCCCACCACAAGCAGGGCAGTGGGCATGGGCAACCCAACCCCCCCCAAAACAAGACAGGGCTAGAGACAAACACACACATCACACACCATGGTGGCAAGGCCACCATTCCCCACCCCCTGTGCCAGTGGAAAAAACCATGCTGCCCAGTCTCCTCCCCCCCCCCCAGCACATGTCCTGCTGGCTAAAATCACCCCCCATACATCCTATTCCTAAGTCTAAGGGTACACTTACCGTACCCAGGCCAGTCCACTAGTGCCAAGTACCTCCCCATCCCCCTTGCTAAGGACACCAAGGGGATCCTGTACTAGAGGGAATCAGGGAACCCCAAACTTACCAACAGTCGCACGCATGCATGCCTCCAGCAGCTCTGTGGATCCTTTCGGTCTCCAAGCCTTCTGTAAAATGGCTGGCCAAGCACAAGCTCCAGAAGGTCGCCCAGAAGGAAAGAAAAAACCAAGATTATTGGCCAGCACCAGCAGCCAGTTAAAGTGCCCGTACCCTAAAGAAATCTTCAGGATTGGATGACTTTTTTTATTTCAAAAAATTCAACCAATCCAAGGCAGGGTAAAAAATGGTGCAACATGTATCCATTTGCACCTCTGGGTGGGGGCAGGGAGGGACTCAGTACTTAAAAACAAACTGTTCCGTGACAAAAGCCTGCCAACTGCCACCTTCACCAATTTAAAAGATCCAGTAACGGGTACCATTAAAAAGTTCCAGTATGGTTTACCAGATTACCAGATTTAAATTCGGTATGCATAATACCGGCAATACGGTTACCGGTAGAACTGGTATTCCCACCCCTACCTGTCACTGCTTCTCTTCACTCCGGCTCCCATCGCCCTGTAGCATTGCTGAACACCTCCTTCCCTCTTGGAGTGACTGCAACGGTGCATCTGTGTGCTGCTTGTGAGGAACGGACACGAGCCCTTGATCACCCCGTTGCCGGCCTCTGTTGCCGTTCCCTCCCTTTCACACCATCATGAATAAATTTTGTGCCTTTGCTTGTACCACCAGTGTCCATGTGTGACACCAGTCACCCCTCCCCTGCCTGCAGCCCTGTCCATGTGTGTTGGTTACTGTGATGGGGGTCACTGGCGTTCCTGCTCGGGATGACTGGAGCTGTCAGTGGTGCATGCTGGATTGCCCTGTGGGCTCCAGGTTGGATCATGGGTTCATCCTGGTGGGTGGTGTGGGCCCACCACGTCCTGTTGTGAGCCCTGTCCTTCATTTACCGGTGGCTACCTGGTGTCCTTCTTCCATGTGTGGGCACCTTTCTTCTGGCCTAGCTCTTGATTCTCCCTGTAGAGGTGTGGTGTACCACCTGGCTGGATTGGCTGGGAAGTTGTGGTGTGCATGTGCAACATGTGTGCTGGTGATGTCCCATGGCGGTGCTCTCTGTTGTACCCCGGGGGGGCAGGCTGCGGGCCCCAACCCCTCCCTAGCAGATAGTATTGCCCTGGGGGCCTTTTCACTCATGTACTGGCCTGTCTGGCAGGGGATGCCCATTGGTTGGCCACCCCACCTGGGCTGCCCACCTTCCACCACTCCTGGCGCTCCCTGTTGTTTCCCACCATTTGCACTCTAGGTGATGGATGGGCAGCAAGTGGAATAAGCAGCTGACTGTGAGTGTGGGCAGTGTACGGGCCTGTTGTTGGTCGCCCGTGTTCCCCCTTGGTGTGAGTGGGTGGGGTGCTGGCTTAGGTGTCCCTGGCCACTGCGTGGGTTGTGCTTGCTGTGTGGTTACCAACCCCTGCTGACCCACACCCTTTCCATGCACTCTCTTCCTTCTAGCTACTCTGGTTGTCTTCCTGGCTGTTCTCCGCCTGGCACAGATGGCCGGGCAGCTGCAGCGTGCAGCCTCGGATCTCCATGCTGTGGCCCACCTGTATGATGAGATCAGTGAGTGTGCTGCGTGTGTGCAGGGCCCTCTTCCCGGGTGTCTGTTCGGGGTTCCACATTGTTGGGGCCCACTGTCCCATCCTGATGGCCCCTTCTCTCTATCCCTTAGTGCAGGCAATTATTGCAGAGTGGACCAGGGAGCAGGAGGAGGTTGTGCAGCTGCTGCTGCACCTCCTGGAATGGGTGCACTGCACCCAGGTGGATCGTTGGAGCCGGGTATGGGGCTGGCATCCCTATTGAGGCCAGGGCCCCGCCCCATGGACCCGATCTCCGTGCTGCCGCACCATCTCCCTTGGACCTTTGCCGTATTCCACGCCCTTCCCCCTTGTAATAAAGTTGCTTTGCCCCCATCTCCGGTTGTGTGTCATGTTCCTCCGTGTGGCCTGGTCTCTCATGTGGGCACCTCATGGTGGTTGTGGCACTGTTGCCTGGCAGGGACTGGTTATCCCATGCCCCCCCTCCCAGCGTATGTGCAGCTGCTCTGCCATATCCTTTGGGTGTCCCCCGGTTTCCCTGCCCTGGGGTGTTTGTGGCCAGTTGGCTGACTTTCATGGTTCCCTTCTGTCTCCCACCAGCCCGGTCTCATTCCAACCCTTTCCCTCTGGTCCCTTGGGCTGGGGGTCCATACCCATGGCTGCTCTCCTGGTGCCCTGACCCCTCCNCCCCCCCCCCCCCGTCGGCCACACAGATCACTTGTTGGCATGGGGATGCCTGCAGTGGGCTTGTTGCTGGTTGGTGTGGTCTGGGTCTCCCCCCTCCCCCCTATGCCATTCCCTACCAGCCTGGCTGTGCTGTGGGCTACTGGTTCTGCCAGCATGTGTCCGGTTCCCGGCTCCTTGTCTGGGGGTCTTGAGATTGTGTGTGTGGGGCCTCTGCTGGTGTGTGTGTGTGTGTGTGTGTGTGTTGGGGTCCCCTGCTGCATCAAGCCTCTGCCTCCCTCCCCTGTGCCCCTTCCCCCCCTGCTGGGGGCTCCCAACCTCCTTGGCCTTGCACCCCTTCCTTGTGTGGTTGTGTTCACAGTTGTGTGTGGGCGGTTTCTGGTTGGGGGAGGGGCTGTGGTGCCCGGCTGTCTGGGCCTGTCATGGGGCTGGCTGGGGTCTGCTATTGTGTGTCTCCTGTCATTCTAGCTTCCTCTTACCCCTCCCATACAGGGTCTGGTGGTTTATGGCCGGAGCTGTGTGCAGTGACTTAGCTTGCCCTCAGTCGGCCATGTTGTGCCGTCGCTGTGCTGGGCAAGGCTTCCCTGCTGTTTGGTGTCTCGCGTGTCCGTGTAACTGTCATGGGTGTTTGCTCGGTGTTTCCCGAGTGTGTGCTGGGTGTGTGCCGGCTCCGCCCCTTCCGTCCCACAACCCCCCGCGGCTCCGTCCATGTAAATGTCACCCAGATCAGCACTGCTGGGTTTTCTCTGGGTGTGCTCGCCCACCCATCTCCACCCACTGGGCCGGTGACGGCATCCGTGTAAAAAAGGCCAACCAAAACATAAAACCTTTAATGTTTTTTAAATATATTCAAACCATGCAGATTGTAAATTTGAATCAGAAAGCAGATCCTCAAGCAGGCACATTTTAGGTAATCTGTAGGCTAGCACTTTAAACCAGAACTTAACAGTTCTAAGCAAAATCTTTGTTTGCACAGATAACATGCCTGTCTCTATTCTAAGGAAGGCAGCCGGTATGCTATTTGACAAACCCAGGAGATTTCTTTAAATTTATTCTATGGCACTTCAAGTTTATCGCACACATAATGCCCCCATACTTCAGCCCCATAAAGCAATTGCCCATCCACTCTAGCTAGGTATGCCTTAATAGCTGCCTCAGCACTAACTCCTGCAATTGAGCTATAAAACTTCCTTATAGCATTAGCAGACAAAATAATGTTTTGTTAAATAAATAGAACATGTCCATTCCAATTAGCTGTATTTGCATAGTTAACTCCCAAATACTTATATGTTCTAACCACTTCTAATGGGGTTCCTTCCAGTTGCCATACAAACTTAGCATTCGCACCACGGCCCCATCTCATAATTTTAGATTTACTCCTATAGAATTTATAACCAGATTATGCAAGTAGCATAAGTTATAATAATAAATATTAAAAATACTTTATTGCGTGACATAAGTCATTGCATTGACAAGCAAATACATATACATGTACAACAAATTAGGGTACAGAAAAAGGGCCAGAAAGCTTAACCATTTTTGTCATTGTTAAATCCCCAGTTGGGACTGTAAACATGATCAGAGAATGCCCTTTACTCTGTCAATGGTAAAAAAACTAAAAAAAAGATTCCTAAAACGAGTTGCCTGAAGCAAAAAAGCGGCAACACTCCTTATTACAGTAGGATCCGGACTATTAAGGCTTAGAATCAAAAGTGCAGAGTCAGTTCTACCTGGATATTTGTCTAACAGAGGACCCAGGAACTTCTGACAGGAACCGTCATATAGATGGCATCTGAACATTATATGCCCAATCGATTCAACCTCCATGTTATCGAAAGGGCATATATGCTCAGCATAGGGGATCCCCAAAATCTGTCCTTCCAGCACACTAGAATGGAAGGCATTAAACCGGGCACTGCAAACCAGCTGTTTTGCCCTCTCAGAGATAGAGATTGTCAAATAGGGGGCAACCTGCCCCAGCTCAGGCAGGAGTTTCAGATAATCCTGCATATGGGGAGACGCTCTAATCCTACTGACCTCAAGCTGTTGCCCTATATCCCCAGATTGAAGCAATACCTCCTTTTTGAGGGAGGCTAGGGGTTTATGTTGCAAATATACAGGAGGAATGCCCATGGCCTTTAACTGGGCCTCAACGTTTGCGAACCAATGGTCAGCGAAGGGGGTCCTCCAAAACTCCTTTTATAAGGGGTAAGCCCTGCTCAGAGCAAGGGTGTAGCTATCATAGGGACAGGCGGGACATGTGTCCCGGGGCCCACCGTGGCTGGGGGCCCACAGATCCAGCCGCCCATCCCTATGATAGCTATTAAAGCCGGGATATTTTTTTTAAAAAATAATTTAAAAAAATTCCGGCCGGGCCCCCCCTGGCCACCTCACCAGCTGAGCTGACAAGAGGGTGGGCCCCCTCACCACCCCTCCCCAGCCCCGCTGGGCCCACACGCCTCGCCGCGCCGCTAACAACCTTTGCGCCTGCGTCGGCATCCAGCGCGGCACACACGAGGCAGGCAGGTGGCTGTGGTGACTCGAGCGTGCGAGCGAGCGGGGAATGAGGTGGCTGGGCTCAGCTCACACAGTGACAGAGTGAGAGTGCCTGACTCCCTAGGCGGTGAGCGAGCCGGCATCTGAGTCGGAGGGATCGGTGGCGGCCGGCACATGGACACTTGGAGCGGTGGCGGGGTTCCGGGACTCGAGAAGCTGGGCAGTGCGGTGGGGGATAACGGGTAAGATTTAAAAGGGCCCAGCGGGGGGGGGGGGAGGGAGGATTGGGATGATCTGGGGGCTTCGCGCCGGGATGACACACTGGCTGACGAGGCCGGGGGAGGGCCAGGTCTCAGGAACTGACGCTCACGCTGACTGACGTGGGGGTGGGCTGGGACTTGGGGGGATGCCGGGCGGTCATGGGCCGGATGAGTGGGTCTGAGCTGAGGCTCTGCTGGGACTGGAGGGTGCCGTGGGACGCGTCGCACGGGCAGGTGGCGGGGGGAGAACTCACTCAAGGGTAGCAAAAGCATTGGGGGCCCGGGGGGGATTGGGGAAACACCCAGTCACTGGTACGGTGGGTGGTGGGTCTGGCTCTGCTAGGGGGGAGAACTGAGGGGGCGCATTAGGGGGGAAAGCTGGGTCACAGGCTGCGTGGGTGGGTCTGGTTTCCTAAGTTCCACAGCTGTTTTGTTTTTTTTTAAACTGCTCTTCCTGTGTTCTGTTATAGAATAGTCTTACAGGAACCAATCATAGTTAGTGCTAATACCTCAGGTTATGAATTATACTCAGAGGCTCTGAGCCATGGCTTCCTCTGACCAGCAAGACAGCAGCAGCAAAGTTCTCCCACAAGACAGGAGGAGGCTATTTAGTGGGCAATAAGTAGAAAAGGAAAGGCTTGGCACTGTTTCAAGGGCTCTTTAGAGCATGGTGATCTGGCTAGGCGTGGGGAGATAAGAGCAGCAAGGATCATCTAAGCACTGTTTTACTAAGGTGGAAACGTGGAGATTAGCTTCATTTGGTTTTGAGTTAATTTACTCTTGATGTGTCATAAGTGCTGTCCTTAACAGAAGGCTCTACAGCCTGATACCAGGGTTTCCATTTGCCAATCAGATTTAATTTCCTGAATACCTGGCTAAACTCCACTGAACTCAAACCCAGTTGCTTTTCTGAGGATTAAAGGACCAAGAAAAGCCCCATCCCAGCAACAGGGGTGTGTGTATGTGAACACATGAAAACTATAATGTTTCAGTAATATGAAAACTGGTAATATGAAAACTGGTAGCAAAGCATGAAGTTTCTGTTTGAACTAAAGCATCATTGCCACTGGTTATGGAAGCTCCTAAGGGGAGGGGGATTAGGGGTACTTGCCAACCCGCCTGTTCTTCAGCACAAAACAAATAGTCTTTTCCCCAAATTAAAAAAAAGGAGCAACCACATACTAAAGACCATAGGGAAGCCCAACTACACTTGCCATCTTCAAGTTTTCTTATGGGTGCAAGCTTTCCCCTCCTCTTTCTCAATGGCAGGTGTTCTTCCTTAGAGTGGCTGAGAAGATGCATAGGGGTGAGCAGATAGAGGTGTTGCTGGAATTCTGTACTATACAGTGCCTCTAGATCACACAGAGATGGCAAGTGTGCACTACAAAGAAGTGTGGGCAATGAAAAAGGCAACAGGACATGAGCTGATGTTCTACTAGATGCATCTACCTGGCAGTGGGACAGGCATAACTATTTGCTAGCCCTTCTCTTTGATTTTCAAAAAACAATTCTATTTGTTATGAAATCTGAGTTTGTGCAGTGCTGAGGTAACCGGAGCTTGGATCACATGCTCACAAGTCTGCACTGGCCTAAAAAAAGCCTGTTCCCATCTCTAACGTGGCGCGGGAATGGTTAGTATACAAGTGATGGCTCCACTCGTGCAAGCCAGCTTGCACCCATGTAGTCTCATTGAAATCAAAGTGTTTGCAGGATTGGGGCCTAATGACTGGGATAGGGTTCTGTGGTTAGGGGATTTGGTGGACATTTCTGGGGGACTAGAGAGAGGATGTGATTGTGTGTTAGTCCTCAAAATAATAGATCGGGGGGGGAGGGAGAAACCAACAGGTCATAATGGAAAATCCCTCATCTATACACTAATTTTATTTAATAAATAACATTTAATTTCAGTACGTTAGTTGACTGTTTTATACAAAAAGGACATTGAGGGGAGGGAGAGGGACAGGGGAGTCTATGGTGATGGGCGGGGGGCCCAAAGTCCATTTCTTGTCCCTGGGCCCATTCCAACCTAGCTACGCCCCTGGCTCAGAGTGTATCTTTACCCAGAATTTCAGGGCTGCCTCCCTAGCAATCTGAGACCACGCTACTTGGCCCAGCTCTGCTCGTATTGCAGCTGATGGGGTACCTTGGGGAATCCCCAGAAGCCTTTGCAAAAACTGTGATTGTGCCTTATCCACTAGTTCAGAGAGGAACAGGGCCCACAGCTCCGCCCCATAAAGGAGTTGGGCCCTGGCCTTACTATTGTAAACCTGGAGGGCTGGAAGAACCAGTGTCTGACCCTGTTTAGCAAAAAGTCTACTTATAGCCCTGACAGGTGCACGCACCTTACTAAGGGCTCTATTAACGTGCTCCCACCAGGCACCCGACCTGTGGAACAAGATGCCCAAGTATCTAAATGATTGAACCTGTTGTATTGGGAAGCCCTCTATTGACCAAGCCTGGCTCTTCAATTTAGCAGAGAAAACTAGTATTTTAGATTTATTATAATTGATGCTCAAATGGTTCACTGTACAAAAGCTTGCGAAGGCTTGCAGCTGACGCTGTAGCCCCACTCGTGTCTGAGATAGCAAAGCTACGTCATCAGCGTATCATAAGAAGCCGACGGCGCGTGAGGCCAATTTTGGTGGGAAAAAACGTATATCGGCCATGGCAGAGATGACATCATCAATAAAAAAATTTAAAGGGCAGGGGCCAATACACATCCCTGCCTAACCCCCAGTGAGGTGGAAACTGGGGGAGTGATGTGTCCCTCTCAGTCCATTTTAATCACCAATGATGAGTGGGCGTGCCAGTAGTCGCTTGTCGATGGAAGTAGTCTGGAGCTTTCTCCATAGGGCAGCCCGGTCCACCGAATCAAAGGCTGCCCTGAGGTCGAGAAAAGCCACATAGAAAGTTCCATTACAAGCTTTATACTTGGCTATTAGATGTTGAAGAACGAAACAGTGCTCTATGGTAGAGCATCCCTGCTGAAAACCCGCCGGTTCAGGAGATATTACCCTGACCTGGTCCATCCAGTCTACTAACTTCCCTAAGAGATATTTAGCGTAGACCTTTGACACGACTGACAGCAGGCTGATAGGCCTGTAGTTAGCCGGATCAGATTTGGGTCCCTTTTTATATATAGGGACTACTATGACCTTGTCCCAGGCCTCAGGAACTAGGCCAGCTCTGTTAATGATGGTAAACAGGGTAGCCAGGACTGGAATTCACCAGTCCTTATGCTCCTTTAGATACTCAGCACGTATAAGGTCCAGGTCTGGGGCTCGGTTGTTCCTAAGAGATTCAACCACTGCCTCAAGTTCCGTCTCCTGCACCAGGGGCCACGTCGGGGCCTACTTCAACCCCTGGGACAGTATGTCCCACTGCTGGTCCTTAACTCCTCCCTCGGGATTATAAAGATTATCAAAGTGAGCCATCCAAACTGATGGGGGGAGAGATGGAACAGTTGATTTCAGCTCCCCCCGGTGGAAACATTCACCAGCTGCCAAAATCTTTTAGTATCCCCTGCTGTGGCTGCCTGCGAGAGAGCTTTCCATTGGTGACCCCAAAACTCTCTCTTTTTACTGTTCAAGAGGATCCTATACTTTGCCCTAAGGGCTATAAATTGAGGAGGTAGTGTGGACGCCCTACTCTTCCTATAATCATGGTACCTGGTTTTAAGCTCCTTCCTAGCCAGCCTGCATTCTTTATTAAACCAAGGCTGATTTATTTTTAACCCTATATAACCCGGGACCCTCCTCAGTCCCTGGATATGGGCCCTGAGTTCCAAGGTTAGATGTTCATACAATTCTATCACCTCATTGGGGCTGCTAGATGTTAGCAGCCTTCCACGGAGGTGAGAGACAGATGGCCTGGATGCAAAATTTCTTAATGAATGAGAGAGCCCCTTATCCCAACGTGGCGCCCGTGCAATCTCAAGATTCTCCACATTAGGATCTGTTATAATTTCTAGAATCTGTGAGCTAATTGGGGCTGAAGTTAAGATAGACAAAGATAATTCCAGGGGAAGATGGTCCCCCACCAAGGGAGGGCCCAGGGTAAAGTCCAAAATATGAAGGAGGGCTTCAGCTGAGGCCAGGACAAAATCTACCACACTGGGGTCCTGGTGCCCGATGAAGGTAAACTCGCCCTCTGGGTCATTGAATCCCGAGTCATTTATGGCAAAGAGCTCCTGAGTCGCCATTAGCTGAGCTAACCTAATCCCTGAGGAGTTAATCCCATGATTTTTGGATTTCCTAGACCTTAAAAGATTGGTTAGAACATGGGTCCGCCCCTCCAGGTAGTAGACCATGGTCTGATCGTCTGCCCCCATTCGAGCATTAAAGTCACCAGCTATAATGACTAGACCCTTAGGATGCTTAACAGTCAGCTCCTCTAGTAGTTGATCCAATGTGTCCCACATGGAGATCTGGAAATAGCCGGCATTAGAGGGCAGCATATAAAGTGTTAAAATTATATATGTTATAGACATAAGCCTGACTACAAAGCCCAGGATCAGCTGGTGAATCACTATTTCCTCCACGATTAGAAAAGGAATTTTAAGGGACAAAAAAAAAACCAGGCCTCCACATGGCCTCCCCTTGGACATCCGGTGAACTGCTGGAAGAGAGTGGACAGCATAGCCCTCCAATTCCAGGGGATCTTTAGACCAGGATTCCTGGACCAAGATAATCGAGAACCTTTTTATGTAGCATAAAAAATCAGGGTCATTACAATGTCTAGCCCACCCCGCAACATTCTACAAGCAAATTCTGAGGGACTTAGAGGAAGCTGAATGGAATAATCACTGAGGTGGCATTTTATGCCGGCCATCGGCCTCACTGCCTGTAAGGCTAGGATCACTTCCTACCTTTAAAAAGACACCTAGGGTAGTTTGCTGGCTATCGCCTAGCGAAGGTGAGCATAAGTTAGAAAACTCTCGTACTGCTCTTTGTAAGCCAATCAGGGCTCTGGAAATGATCACTGCATCGTCTGCATACATCATTATCGTATCATAAGTATCGTATCCTGAGGTCTGTGTACTCATATCCTCACCACATGGACCAACTAGCCATCATTCTCGATGCGATGTAACCAAGTCAAGCGCGTGCACCTGGGACCTCGCATCTTCATGAATGTTACACTTCTTGTCTCTCCCTCTGTTCCCCTTCCTTCGTCTCCCCCCTCCCCCCCCCTGCACCCCCCAGATTGTAAGCCCTAGGGCAGGGACCATGTCTATTCAATTAATTTGTAAAGCGCCAGATACTTTGCTTGCGCTATATAAATGCTTGCTAATAATAAATAATAAATAATATTAGGTTGCCCTGGGTGGGTGATACTGCTCCTGTAATAGTCCTTTTATAATGTCATTAATATACAGAATAAAGAAAATGGGGGCAAGGATACATCCTTACCCTACCCCCCTTTTAACCTCTATTCTGTCAGTAAGTTGACCCTGCAAAACCCACCTAACCTGCAACCAAGTATCTGAATAATAAGCAATAAGTAGCTTCAGCAAAGATGGATCCAGTTTCCAACTTGCTAATTTCTCCCATAATATTGACCTGTCCACCATATCAAATGCTGAGGACAGGTTGATAAAAGCTACATACAAGGGAACCTTATTTTTGATGTTATATTTATGTTTTAGATACTGCAGAGTAAAGTGATGGTCCACCATAGAGTAATCCTTTTAACTTTAACCCAGGACAGTAAATGAGACAACAAAAGCCGACCAAAAATCTTTGTTGGAATATTAATAAGACTAATTGGTCGATAATCACTCGGAGTCTCTCTACTGCCTTTTAAAAATATAGGTACTACTAAACTGCCCTTCCATGAGGATGGGTAGGAACAACTACTAATGATCGCATTAAACCAAATCGTAAGAACCGGTATCCACCATACAAGGATGGAAGTCAACAATTCTGTTCTTATCGCTACAGGACCCGGTGCTTTACCTTTCATCTGAACCACTATTCATTCTTTTACTTGATCCTCAGTTGTATAATAAGGGGCTGGCTCATACAATCTCTCCTCCCTAAGTTCCTTTACCTTTAGGGACTCATCTGAGCATAAGGTATATATACATTACTAAAACAAGTCACCCAGACTCCTGGAGGAACACATACTTCTAAATTATATCTATAATTCCTAGAAGATGCATTCACTATTTTCCAAAACGTCATAGAATCTTTTTTCTTTATTGCAGTCAACAGTTATGCTCACAACATCTCAACAAATTGCTGCTTCTTTTTTGCAATTAAGTTTTTGTAATCCTGCTGAAGAAGCCTAAAGGCATTCCAATCCCCATCTCTCAGCTCCCTAAATGTACTGATAAGTTGTCACTTTGCAGCAAGGCATTCACAATCAAACCTGCCCTGCTTAGGGGGACATTGTACCTTAGAAGCTACATCAGTTACAGAGACAAATAGAATCTGCTGAAGCTTTAAAAAAATAATTTCCATTCCCTCCAATACTAAATCCTTGTTGTCTACACTATTCTCAGTCCTCCTTGCTCTTAATGTCTGCCTCTCAGAGGAATCAAGTAATTCTCCAACAGCATCCGCCATCAAGAAATCCCATTTAACCAACTTCCTTGTGCCGTATGGGATGGCCAAATCCCTAGGGACCCCCTGAGCAGCAATTCCTGAACCAAGACCGCTAGAAAACAAAATCAAACTCAAAGCACGATGATCACTTTCAGGTCTAACCACCACGGACATAGAGTAAATTCTTGGACAAACTTAAGGTTCTAGAATGATATAATCTATTAAACTACAGAAGCTTCCAATTTCCTAGAATCTTCCTTAAAAACACTTTCTACGGAGGACTGTTGGACTTCAAGTTCAACCTCGAAAGTCTTCTTAACATTAACACACTCCAGTTTCAGTAATTATATCACCCCATTCCATGTTATTTTCCTTCAACTTAGATACTTCAGCATGAATAAACCCTTTAAGTCCCCCAATTTCAATTAATAATTTATCCAATTTTGAATCTACATTTTCTGGTATTATAATTTTGTTAATTAAGCTAGTATTTTGCCCATGGGAACTGCTCTGTCTATTAAAGGCACAGGAAAAACCTTTGTCGTTATAGTTATCTAAAAAAGACATAAATGTATTCCCCAAGTTTGACTGTAATAGTGAGGAACCGTTTTGGTCCGACAGATCAAGATTTCTATTAGGAATGATAGGAGTCGATGTAATCAAATTCCTTTGTATGATCATATCATCCCTTTTAAAAGGCTGACCATACAAAGGCCGTGGCTTTAAAGGAGCTCCTTTTCTAACCACATACCTAGTAATCTTCATCAGGGTAGATATTCTTTTGGCTGCCAACAAGGGGAGGCCATATTAGTAATTTGCCCTTAAAATAGAAATACACAATACAAACCCAATTAACAAAACATATCACCATAGGCTACCAGAGATCTTTAAAGTCCTTGGCCAGGAATCACATGGTCTCTGGGACATATCAGGAGTCAGCCATAATCACACACACCGGGTCCTTTAGAAGAAATTTCCTACACAGGGGGAGTTCCACAGGCAAAGTCCCAACTCCCAGGTCCTCTAGGAGAGAGTCCCTATTGGGGGTAAGTTTCAAGAACCCCACAAACAAGCACGGCCCCAGGCAGCAGCAGGGTAGGTTCCCACCAGCCACACTGCTCTCCCTGATCTCACTCACAGAGGAAGTTCCACAATAATAAAAAGCAGGCAGAGCCTCTAGTCAAACCTGCTGGACCAAAATCAATCTCCCTTCTAGGCCCCGTCCATCACTGCAGGCAGTTCCAGACAGCTGCAACAATTTCCTTAAATACATCCCACCATAACTTTGGAGTACGATAAGTTGGTTGAATGTCGTTGAGTGATGCAACTTCCACAAAGGTAAATATTCCTGATAAGGTTGCACTCCTCCTGCTGCTGCACAAAGGTTAGGCTGGAGCCCGCTCGGGGAGTGAGGCAAGCGATTCCAGCAGCAGATCGTCTAGTCACTCTCGCATTTTGGCCAGCCTTGCAAACACCCAGGCACTTCCTGTCTTTGCGGAGGGAATGGCGCTGTGGAAGGTCCAGCCTCACTGTTGGGCTGCTGCAGTTGCATGTTTCAGGTCAGTACTGTGTTCTCTGTCCATCTCTCTGCTGCTTATCCCAACAACCTTCCTACCCGACTGCCTGCGCACTGCACTGCCTCCTCTGTGTCCCGACTCCAAGCACACCACTGCCGACTCAACTTTTCTCTCACCTCTCCGGTGGGGCGGGGTGCTGCCAGGCTCCACATAGTCCAGGAACAGCTCTCGGTGCCATAAGTTTTAGGGGTGGGAATTTTGGTTCCCCTGGTATTCGAAACCGCTGGTATTTTGCTGTACCGGCAGTTTCGGATTAACCCGGTAATCTGGGGTACCGGTACCAGTTCCCCATGCCAGATTTTTTTACATTGCGGCCATTGAAATGAATGGCCGCAATATAAAAAAAAAAAAAAAAGTCCACTCACTTTCCCTCCATCCAGGCTGCGCGGGTGGAAGGGGGGACACCCCCCACCCACCCTGCCCAGCCTGGATTTAAAAAAAAAAAATTTAACCCAAAGTCCGGCTGCTAGTGTGGGTTCTGGGTCACTGCCGCACCGGCAGCAGTGACCCAAAGCCCACACCAGCAGCAGGGACCCCCCACCCCAGCGATCACCCTACTCCCCCACCCAGATCACCTTACTTGTCCTTCGGGTTGCGGCAGCAGTGAGAGCTGCACGGTGCGGGTCCGGGCGGCTTCAGTGCTAGGGGCGGCTGGCTTCCCTTCAGCGCTTCACAGGGCCTTCTGGGGAACTTCCAGGTTTCCCCAGAAGGCCTAGTGAAGTGCTGAAGGGAAGCCAGCCACCACTAGCACTGACGCCACCCAGACCCGCACCGTGCTGCTGCCGCCACTGTCCGCAAGACAAGTAAGGTGATCTGGGTGGGGGGGTAGGGCAATGCCTGGGGTGGGGGGTGTTGAACCACCCCCCACTACAGCAATTGCCTAGTACCTGCTGGTACGGGCTCCTGATCACCGCCGCCAGTGCAGCGAAAGTCCGGAGCCCACACTAGCAGCTGGACAACGGGATACATTTTTAAAAAAAAATCCAGGCTGGGCAGGGTGGGGTGGGGGTCCCCCCTTCCACACACGCCACCTGGGAGGGGGAGGTATGGGGGGGTTTCATTGATTTCAATGAGGACAGTTCCCCATTGAAATCAATGAAAAAAAACAGGTACCGGTATACCGGTTTTAATCTGGTAAACCGTTTTTTTGTAAACTGGTAACCGGCAAAACCTCTGTTTTTTTGCCCCAAGTCCCACCCCTGCTAATTTTAGTATTTTTTAAAATCAAAAACTATTTTTAAAAAATCACTCCACACTCACCAAATGACTGCAGGAGCCATTCCGCACATGCGTACCCTTTCCCAAAATGGCACCATTGCTTCCAGTGTCATTTTGGGGAAGGGTGCGCATGCATAGGACATCCCCGGTGGCTATTTGGACATGTGCAGTTTTTATTTTATTTTATTTTTAAAACAAAAATGGATGAAAGCAAACAAATCATTTATTCATCCATTTTTGTATTTTAACTCCTAAAATGAAAGAAGCTTCATTCGTTTTAGTAATTAAAAATGAAAACAAACTGCACACCCTTACAATGTACATTTATAGTTAACTTAAAATAGAGAACTGAACATACAGCATGGCTGCCTTTCTTCTTCTTTATTTATTTATTTATTGATTCATTCATTTATTCATTCATTCATTATTTCAAATTTCTACCCCGCCCTTCCCGTAAGGCTCAGGGTGTCTTACATAATAAAAACACCCATCATTAAAAACTCCATTTAAAAACCTCATTAGAAAACCCACCCTCATCCCTAAACCCTCCCACCTCAACCCAAACCCCCTCCTGCCAAATGCTTTGCTAAAGAGAAAGGTTTTACACTGCCCCTAGAAAATTCTCTGACTTGGGCTCTGATGGAACTCCAGAGGAAAGAAGTTCCATAACACAGGTGCAGCAACCAAGAACGCCTCCCTGCAAGCCCTTGAACAAGATTAGTAGGTGGTACCCGCAGGAGAGCGCTCCCGGCTGACTGCAGCGATTGCAATGGAGCATAGAAGGAAAAGGGGTCTCAGATATGTGGGGTCCAGGCCGTTTAGGACACTGAACATCAAAACCAGCAGCTTTAATTGTGCCCGGAAGGCTATAGGGAACCAGTGTACAGTAGGGATGTGAGAACACAAAGCGTTTCGGATGTCCAATCATTCAGTCCAGGACCCGAGTTCAGATTCGGTCTTTCGGTTCGGCAGAGTTTGGTTCGGCCAAACGTTCGGGGGGGGGAGGGTGTATTGATATCGGTATCATTTGCTATTTAGTCTTATTGATAAATATTACTATTCTAAAACCTATGGAACTAAATCAAATATATTATCTACAAAGGCCTAGTTCTATAAACACACTAAAATATTAAAACTGAATAACTACAACACACTCTCTCTATCTAATCTATCTCTATAACTAAGCTAACTCCTACAACTATCTATATCTATAGTAACTACATTGTATCTAATATCTATCTATCTATATATATATTATAAATAATAATATACACAGGGATGGGGGAGGGGGACACAGATAGTTCACCCTAAACAACACAGGGAGGGGTAAAAAACTGAAATGAAATGTAAATCAATCTAATCCTACCCTAAATAAATCCAAAAACAGGGTAAGGGAAGCAGGGATGGAATATATAGTGGGAGGAGGGAAGGATTCAATGGAGGGTAGGGAGAAAGAAGACAGGGATGGGTAAAAAATAAAAATAACACCTAAATCTATCTAATCTAATCCAAATAAATGATACTAGGGAGGTAAATGTGTGGGATGGGTGAAATAGGAGGATGGCAATGGATTAGGAACACAAACTGCTGGGAGAGGGAGACTTCTGAAAACGCCTGCTGTCAGGAACAGTGGCTACTAGCTCAGAAGGTGTTGGAAGGGGAGGGCCATCACTTTTGTTACTTGCTGCACCCGCCTTACCGCAAGCCCCATTGACTCTGTGAAGCCTAAACCCCCCCCATCCCCCATGTCCAATCGCAGACTGCAAAGCCATTGGTCTGAGGAGAAAAGGGATNCCTCACCGCAAGTCCCATTGGCTCCGTGCAGCCTAGCCTGTGGCCAATCGCAGACTGCAAAGCCATTGGTCTGAGGAGAAAAGGGATGGTGATTGGGCAGGCTAGCTGCTACTCCAAGCCTCTCCACCCCTAGTGCCAGGAAATCTGCTCTTCAGCTGCCTCCCCCTCCCCGGGCCTTCCAGTCACGTTTTTCCTGACAGAACTTATCCGAACTTGATCCGAACGCAAACGAACTGTTTGGTTGTTTCAGAGTTCGGTTTGGGTTTGGGTTCGGTCAGTTTGGGTTCGGTCATCCAAACAGACCGAGTTCGGTCCAAACTCTGAACATCCGAACCACGTTCACACATCCCTAGTGCACAGCGACCCACCCCTGAAAGGAGCTGGGCCACCGCATTCTGCACCAGCTGCAGCTTCTGGACAGTCAGTCACCAAGGGCAGCCCCTTCTAGAGCGTATTACAGTAGTCTAGCCTCAAGGTGATGAAAGCACAGATGATGGTGACCAGATCGAACTTATAAAGAAAAGGATGCAGCCTCCTCACCAGATGGGGTTGGTGAAAATCACTCCTGGCCACTGCCATAACCTGATATTCCAGGTGCAGCAATGGACCCGAAGCATTCCAAGGCTGCTAACCTGGGTAACCAAAGGGGGCCGGTCCCCTCAATAACAGGGGTCCCAATCCCCTCCAAGACACTGAGTACCCGGCTGGCACCATCTGGGACAATATAGGATCAGAAGCCTCATCCAGTCAGATCTCTGTAATGCATATGAGGTCAGTGGCCTCATCCTGGATAAGATCAAAGATAGTTGATGTTTTATTTGTCATGAGACTTCTTTTATGGGAGCTTTGAGACAGCAGCAGCACAAGTGCAAATGATGGTAAGTTGCAGCAAGCAATTGCAGTCCAACAGCTCCCCCACTCCTGAACCAGGGGCAGGAGACTTATTTTCCCCAGCATGAGTTGTTCAGTATGATTTGCACTTAACCATTCTTCCCATGAAACATTATGCGGTAACTTTGGTTCCTACTCCAAAGTTCCCACCGTTAATACAACTTCTTAGATTTGTCAGTGCTGCTCTTCAGTTCACCCTTTTTCACTTCTTATTAGGGATGGGCAAACGTGGTTCAGAAGTTTGGAGTTCGGCCCGAACTTGGCTTGTTCGGACGACCGAACCTGAACCCTAATCCTAACATGAACTGACCAAACCGAACTCAATTCCGAATGCCGAAATGACTGAACAGTTCAGTCAGTTCGGATTGCATTTGGGTGAGTTCGGGTGGCTAAAACGACAAAAACGTGGTGTCACTGGAAGGCCAAACATGGCAGGGGGAGGAGTCAGCTGAGGAGCAGACTTCCAGGCACCAGGGGTGGAGAGGCTTGGAGTAGCAGCCAGTCTACCCAATCACCATCCCTTTTTGCCTCAGACCACTGGCTTCGCAGTCTACGATTGGCCACGGGCTAGGCTGCACGGAGCCAATGGGGCTTGCGGTGAGGTGGGTGCAGCAAGAAACAAAACTGATTGTCTCCCCCCTTCCCAACATCTTCTGAGCTAGTCACTGTTCCTGAACAGCAGGTGTTTCAGAAGTCTCTCTCTCTCCCAGCAGTTTTTGTTCCTTCCTATTCCTAATCCATTGCCATCCTCCTCCTATTTCACCCATCCAACCCATTTACCTCCATATTATCATTTATTTAGATTATATTAGATAGATTTAGGTGTTATTTTTTGTTTTTACCCCTCCCTGTGTTC
>QEPC01014733.1:14480-27744 GCA_003113815.1 Sphenodon punctatus | reverse complement strand
GTTTGTAGGAGTAGGCCTGTGTACTTATTAGATAATCCATTTAGTTCATAGCATTTAGAATAGTTAATAGCAGTTAGATTTAGTGTAGATAGATACATATAATATTAGATTAAAAATTTAAATTAAAAAAACATAAAAACAAAAAAAACAAAAGAAAACCCCCATATAAAAACATTTCGCGAATGGCCAAACCAGAACCAAATGGACGAACCTGAACAGACGAACCGAACGCAGCCGAACTGAACCCGAACCACGATCTATTCGCCCATCCCTAGCGGAGCTGTCAGCAGCAGGCATTGTTGCCCATCGCATGGAGCCATGTCACAGCCAGGGGTGGGATTTTGGTCAGGCCAGGGGAGGGAGGTGGAGCACAGCCAGGCAAAGCCAGTGCTGCAGCCCGCCCCAACCATGGTGGCAGCTTTAGCAGCGGCTGGTTGGCCTGGCTTCCCTGAAACTATGTGTCCCGTTCCCCATGCTGGCCCCACACTGTGGTGACTGTGCTTGCACATCATGGGGCCATGCGGGGATCAGGCCTTTGCAGCTCATGTGGCTGCACCCTCTATCTCCAACAACTGTATTTATCATTTGGCATAACAAATGTCCATCTAAATAGGCAAATCTTGCTCCCCTAACCATAATTTCCCCTTCCCTTGGGTCTGTCTTTATTCTTAGCTTTAAAAAGCATTTTCTTCCTATGGAGTCAGCTGGTGCTTTAAAATTTTGGTGATCTCATACTTTTATGTTTCCATTCAATGTGCATTGTGTTCTGGGGCACCACAAAATGCTTTCATCTTCAGCTTGAGAATTGACTGAAGCTTTTCCCAGGAGATTTATTGCAGGAATAATTCTCATTAGAAATATCCCCCTTTGTGGCCAGTTCTAGGGATGGGCTAGACAATCAGCATCCCAGAATGCATTGTGGTAAATGCACTTTGAAGAGAATTTATCATTGATGGACTTTGGGGAGACAGTGAGCTGAGAGCGGGAAAGAAGGAGGCTATTTAGAGAGAACTGCTGGGAAGGGGATAGTGAATGGAGGTAAGTAAGGTGATGGTCAAGCACTGTTTGGCAATGCAGTTGGATGATGAAACCTCCGTTAACCTTTCTAAAGCTGAAACAAGTTCCTTCCAAAAATGGGTAAACCCATTGAATCTACAGTACCCAAACTAAAAATGGATGGCAGTTTGGATAATAACAAATATCTGTTTATGCTCCATTGGTCATCTGTTTTGGTTATGTCAGGTTGCGTTTTCCAGTTTGATTATTTTGGTATTTCAGTCATTTCGGTAATATCATTTTGGCAATATTTGCATTATTATTCATGCACAATTACTGAAACTGCCATAACCAAAATGACCAAAAACCAAAATAACTGAACACCAAAAAGTAAA
The DNA here is from genome assembly GCA_003113815.1 of Sphenodon punctatus. Classification (NCBI taxonomy): domain Eukaryota; kingdom Metazoa; phylum Chordata; class Lepidosauria; order Sphenodontia; family Sphenodontidae; genus Sphenodon; species Sphenodon punctatus. Next base: position 26,353 of record QEPC01014733.1, on the reverse strand, counting down.
TAAATAAGCAGAATACCCAGAAAAAACAGATGTGAGTATCCATTTCAGTCATGGATATTGTTTGAGTACTCGAACTTCCCATGAACAATAAACCCAATTCCAGTTTCAGGTCTAAAGCTTTCTCTAATGCCCATGTGGTTTGCCATGATCTTTGACCTTTTTCACATGAGACGCACCCATGCATGGGCACGCATGGATGTGTCTCATTTGCACAGCCACGACCAGTGGGTGGTCATGCGTGCATGCTCCCATGTACCACGCATCCCCACCCACCTCCACCCATCACCCTCACACTGAGTAATCAGCAAAAACACTGGTTGCTCTATGCGGGGGCATGTGGGGACAGTATAGGTGTGCACCCATGTGCACCCACCTTCCTTCTCCAGGGAATCCCTCAGTTTCTCTGGATATCAGAGCACCAGTCCAGGGATGGGTGGAACAACATCAGATGGGGGGGTGAGGGAAGAGGCTCTCCCACCCCTTTTCCAGCATGGTCCCACTCCACATGACATTGCAGCATTTCCAAGGGGGTTTGGCCACATCAGAAAGGAGTGGGAAAGTCTCTTTATCCTGCCCTATTTCTCGCATGGCCCTGTCCCTTCAGAGTCATGACATCACAGTGCTCCATGGGGGTTATGGCCATGTTGGAAAGGGGTGGAAAGACCCCTTTGCCCTGACCTGTTTCTGGCATGGCCCTGCCCCTTTCTGGGTCAGAGTCCAGAAAGATGGCAAACCTAGCAAAACCCTTTTCCTCACCCCGGATTCCACACAAGGGCAAACAGCTATGGACTGGGACCTGGGTTATTTCCTCACAAGCCTCCTAGTGCCTGGAAGGGAGAATTGCCTGGAAAACATTGCTCCTCCTGCTATGAAACTCCACTTATGACAGTTTTTTGTCAGATAGATATTGTCTGTCCATTACAGGATCATTAGATTACAATTTGAAAAAAATGAGGGACACTATGGAACTGTGGGGCTCTCAAGAAGGGGTGTCAATTATGTTCTATGGCGTTGTGGGGCTCTGAAAATAAGGGCTGCCCATCAGAGACATAGCTAGGTTGGAATGGGCCGTGGTGTAGAAGAAGGAATAGGCCCCCCATACCCACAATGCAGCATCAGAAGATGCAGCTGATCAGAGAGTGTGGGGTCCCCAAGACTTGTGGGCCCCACTGCATCTGCACCACCTGCCCCTAAAATAGCTATGCCCTTGATGCCCATTAGTTTCTATGGATCCATGGGGCTCTGAAGTAAGGGGTTCCCACTACGTTTTATGGAGCTGTGGGCTCTAAAAAAGACACACCCATTATGTTCTGTGAAGTTGTGAGGCTCTGAAATAAAGGACCCCTTTTAAAAGAGATATTTGACAACTCTAGTTTATTATGAGAGGATGCACTCCTAGGGATGGGCAAACAGAACCGAGTTTGGAAATTCGGTTCGGAAGTTCGGTTCAGTCGACCGAACTATTTGAGTTCGGTCCAAACTTCTGAACAAAGTTTGGAAATTCAAACCCCATTGAAGTAAATGGAATATTATCTTTTAGGAATGGGTGAACAGAGCTGAGTTCGGAAATTCGGTTCAGTTCGAAAATTCAGTTCTGAAGTTCGGTTAGGTTGACCGAACTGGTCGAGTTTGGTCCGAACTTCCAAACCGAGTTTGCCCATCCCTATGCACTCCGCATGTCCAGATGTCAACACATGTTACACTTAAAAGAAAGCATAAGTATTGGCAGGCAGAAGAAGCTTGCTCAGAGTTTGATGTAACTAGGGAAACCAGTCTCACGTAGAATGGGCTTAGTTTGCATGTTTTAGACAAAACTCACTTAGGGAGTTAACACATGAGATGGGAACCAATTGGAGCATGGGGTCGCTCCATAAACACACACACACGCACACCTCCACTCAGAGTTGCTGCACAATGGACTGCACAGATGGGCTGGCATTGTCCCCTGCCATGGCCTGCTGCCTCCACCCCCCTCTCCACCACTGAATTGTGTGAATTGTAGAACATTGCTCTAGCCACGTTCCATGGTGCATAACAGCACCACGCCTAACAGGCGTGGGTGGCCATGAGGGTGCACTGTGGCATGCCCCAGCAGATGGGCAGCTGCCCTGTGGGCACCTGTTATCCCAGATTACTCCACATGGCATCATCGGCCTTCTATTGGGATGATGCTGTGAGTAATGGCCCTGGGGTGTACCTCTGGCGGCCTCTGTACAGATAAGTGGGTGAATCTGGGGGTTAATGAGGGCTAACGGGGGGGAGGGGTAACATCTTGTCTGTTTACACCCTACAGCTCAACCACCTGGCCCAGTTAAAACAAGACTCTCACTCACAGGGTCATCTTCCCTGCAAGCCGAGCTGTCTGCTAATGGACACTGGGAGGTGTGAGACGTGCTTTGGCAGCAGCACTCGAGTGTAGGAGGGCAGGGGCAGAGCAGAGCAACAAAACCTTTTTGTGTCTCAAAGACTCTTACAGTAAATTATGAAAAGACAAAAGTTTTGCTCTTTGCTAAAAGACACCCCCTCCCCCCCCCGCCCCCCAATGGACTTCAAACTCTTTTGTAATTGAGCAGGTTCATAAATACTATAGATATTTGGATCTTTTCTTTTCATTTAATAGTAATTGGCAGAAACATCAAGAGAGAGCCAAGTTGAAGGCATCCCGGACTGCTACGGGAATTATTAAGTTTTGGAGAACATATGGGGGGAAAGTTAATTAAACCTGTGTTAAAGCTTTTGGAACAGAAGCTTATCCCGCAGATCTTATACGGAGCAGAAATATGGAGCAGTTTTATTCATGGGGATCTGAAGACTGTTCAGAATAAAATTCTTGGGCTATACTTGGAACCCCTCGGAGTACCCCTTTATGTATGCTCAGGACAGAGATTGTGGTTTTTCCACTCCAGATGAGGGCCTAGTATTGTGTGTTCTCTTATTGGCAGCATTTAACTGTTACGGCTGATGGCCAACTTCCACGGCTGGGTTGGGTTGGGCTGAACAAACAGAGGCTGATTCTTGTAGCTCATGGCGGACCCTGCTAGGTAAATTACTCACAACCGTGGATTTCTCTTTTTTGATTTCTTCCTTGAATACAGCAGAGACAGGGCTATGGAGGTTTACAGATCCCGAATAAAATATTAATATGCACAAAATGACATGGCTGGTATCTCAAATTGTATTGCCCCTTGGTATTCCAAAATTAAATTGCAGCATCAATATGAAATATATTTAACTCTCTTGTCCAATTACACAGTATGTAGGGCACTTACTTTGGCAAGGCTTCAGCTCATGCCCTCGACTGTGTTGGAGGTCAGGCACAGTGGAATTCCTTATGACCTGAGATATTGCAGCTGTGACTCTCACTGCATTGAGGATTTAGTGCATTATCTATTTGACTGTCCACTTTCATCAGAGGAGCACTCTAAATTTTTACTTCCCCTGATAGTGGGGAGAATGCACTGGGACCCACCTTAAAAAATATCATATTTGCTGTTTAACCCCTGTAATCATATTATTTTGAAAGCTGCCAATTTTGTTCATGCTTTGGCAGTATGGAGGCAAATCCATGGGTCTAGTAACAGTAAGAAGAGACCTTCATTATTGCCTTCCTTTTCAATGTAGTACTGATGTGATAGACTCACTTCAGTGGATTTATCCTGTTATAGTTTATTGGATTTATTATTATCCCCAGGGACTCACCTTTCCTTTTTATGTCATGTACAGGGAACATTATTAGTCTGCTTGGGTAATTGTATTAGGGTGAGTACTTATTTGTAATCCAGGTTTTTATTTTGTTATTTTTATATTTTATTTTAGTTATTTTGGCCCCCCTGTTGGGGTTTTGTTTGTATGTCTGGTATGTTTGTTTTTGTATTTGTTACAGCCTATGGCTACAACAATAAATTATAGTGATGATGATGATGTGTCCTAAACGAAGGTCATGGAAGTTGCCACAATAGCTACTGCCTTGAGAAAGGAAGAATTTAATATTGGCATGGAACATGAAGGGCCTTTCAGCTCCTCATGGTGCTCGTATTGCTTCTCGGGATCTATCTGCACATGACAAAAGAACGCGTTTGGATGACCTATGTGTCTGACCTCTTCTCCCTGAGGAAGGCAGTTCCCTTCTATAAATGTCATTCCAGTATTTTCAGGCTGCATTGCATTATGGTGCCAGACACACATCCTATCATGGAGAAGTGGGACAACAATGTTCCTTGAGAGGCTTTGCTCCCTACTAGAAGCTCCGCAATCGCAATAGCAGATTTCTTCTTGGCAGTGCACCTCTCCCAAAACTACCTGCATCAGGTATGAAAATACAATACGGAGACAGAAGTACGGCTCAATACCTTCTTCTGTGACAAACACTTTATCAAGAAAGCCAGGTTCATCCATGGAAGGAACCATTTCCACCATATTTGCTTCTCTCACATCCTCCTCACAGCCCAGTGTCACTATAAACAGGAGTCTTGCCAACCAAAAGGAATTAAAATAGAGAGAGAGAATTTATTTATTGCGTGGCACCAGGCCATTGCACACAAAGACACATACCACATAACATAATAAAATTTACTAATAAAACTGAATCGCTCATCAAAAATTCAAGCAGATTTAAATGAAGAGCAATACTAAACTAAACTCAGCTAAACTGAAGAATGCTGCATTAGTTATTTCATAATCTAAATTAATAACCACAGTACCAAAATCACAGTCTTATGAGAAAGCAAGAGTTAAGAGAATTCGTCCCCCAAGACAGGCCTGAATTTCAAAAAATTATCTCTACAATAATGAGCCTGTACAAGAAATGCTGCTACATCCTTTATAACTAAAGAATCGGAGCCATCAAGTAAAAATGAGAGTAGACTTTCATCCGCTCTCCCAGGTAGCTTCAGGAGAAGTGGAGCAAGATATTTCTCTCTGATAGCATCATATAAATGGCAATATAGCAAGATGTGAGATACCGACTCTACAGCTTCCATATCATAAGGGCACAACCGCTCCAGGTAAGGGATTCCCTGCACTCTGCCCTCCGTGCATGGCATTTACTCGGGCACAAAAGAACAAGGCCGTGGCCCTCCCTGAGATGGGAGCTTCCAGATATTTTGACACCACACTCTGAGTAGGAACCCAATCCAGGTATGTATGAAGATGCTGCGAAGCCCTCACCATGCCCACTTCCTCCTGCCACCCCATATCTGCAGCCCTACTGAGAAGTTCCCTACACACAGTACCAATAGGCTTGTGCGCTAGATACTCCCCGGATAATCCCAGGTGACTGACACTGGATTCCATCTCCTGCAACCAAGGGGAGGAGAAAGGGTCCTTATTGGCCTCACACAACAATGTCGAACATTGTTGTGTGAATAATCTGGCCCAAAAGCTCAATGCTTGAGCAGTGGCCCAGCCCTGAAGGCTGGTACTTCCAGTTTCCAGCCTGAGGACTGCATTTGGGGTGCCAATAGAACTCCAGAGCATTAGAGCCAGAAACCTAGCCTGAACTATGTTAAGTCTATACGCTTGAAAGGGGCCCCAAAGTTCTGCTCCGTACATGAGCTGGCCACCAATCTTGCTATTAAAGACTTTCAGTGACGGCATGATTGCGATTTTGCCCAATCGCCTGAAGAGACCATAGATGGAGCGGGCCGTGTTTTTAGCAAGCGAGATGGCTCTGGTGACATGCTCGTTCCAAGAGCCAGATCTATGGAACAGGAGGCCTAGATAGTAGAATGAATCCACCTGCTGGATGGAGTGCCCTTGAATGTACCAGGTCTGGTGTTTTTTCCCTTTTGAAAAGGCCAGCACTTTGGCTTTATCAAAATGTATGGTCCGCTTGTGATCCTTGCAAAAAGATGCGAAGGCCCTGAGTTGTCGAATCAAGCTGATTTGAGTCTGTGATAAAAGCGTTATGTCATCCGCATATGCCAGCACACCTGTTGCTCTAGTTCCTAATTTGGGTGGGGGGAAAACTGTCTGACATCCTCAATTATCTCATTGACCTAAAAATTGAAGAGGGCTGGGGCCAACACACAACCTTGTCTGACACCTGTATAAGTATACATGGGTTTGGTGATATGGCCCTGCACATCTATCTTAACTACTAGAGATGATTTTGCATACAAGGCTTTAATAAAATTTAAAAGTCTGCGATCCATAGATGTATTTTGGAGCTTTTTCCATAAAATGGTCCTATCAAGAGAATCAAAGGCAGACCTTAGATCCAAGAAAGCAAAAAAAAAAAAAAAGAGCCAAAGCAGGAACAATACTTACGGGCTAGATGGTCTAATATATAACACTGTTCTATCGTAGAACGGCCCTTCTGAAATCCCGCTTGCTCTTCTGTCAGGATATTTTCTTGCTGCATCCAATCCAACAGCCTGCCCAGTAAAAGTTTGGCATAAACTTTCCCAATGACAGAAAGTAAATTGATGGGCTGGTAATTAGCAGTGTTTGATCTCTTACCCTTTTTAAAAATAGGGACAACTACTGCCTTAGTCCATAGCTCTCGGATTCTTCCCGAGTTGTTTACCACTGTGAAAAGCGCAGCCAGTAAAGGAAATCAACAATCAGGAAACTCTTTAATAAATTCTATCCGAATACCGTCAGGGCCTGGAGCCCTGTTATTCCTGAAAGTGGACGCTACCTGCTCCACCTCCTCAACCGTAACTGAGGGCCAGGGATGAAAGTCGCCCCAAGTAACCTCAAACGAGTTGTTACTTACGGTAACCATCACCTTCTGTGCCACCTTGTAGTGCTCCACCCAGAGCTGCGGTGGGGATAGGGATTACACCCGGTATGCTATACTTCGCAGTTGCCCCCCTTACTGACCGCCAAAACCTTTGGTCGTCCTTTTGTGCCTCAGCCTGCATTAGGCTCAGCCATTTGCCCTCAGCGTAAGCTCTTTTCTTTTTCTCAATAAGCTGTTTGTACTGCTTTTTGCATACAAAATATTCTGGGGGTAATTTAGATGTAAAGGTTTTCCTGTAATTCCTATAGATGGAGATATATTTAGATCGAGCATTGCAACAATCCCTATCGTACCATTGTTGGCCACGCTTAGGGTGCAGCCGCTGCGTGACCCTGCCTGCTCTAAGGACAACGTTAGCAAGGTTCAGAATAATTTGTTCAAAAGAGCCTATCAACTTGTCTGGGTCTAGGTCCTTAAGCATAGCTTCCCTAAGTTGGGCATTTCCCGGGCTGGCCAGCTGGACATCTAGTACTTGAGCCAGTGATTCATCCCACCTTAGAGCCCTATGGATTTAGAGGTTACTGACATCATCTGGGGATAAATTGTCGTGCCTCCTACTCTCTATAGGCAGATGGATCAAAAGATAGAGTGGGAGATGGTCACCTACCAATTCTTTACCTATCTCAAAATTTCCCAGTTGAGGAAGGAGTGAGGCGGATGCAAGAACATAATCCACGATGCTGGATCCCAGAGGTCCAACGTAGGTGAATTCGCCATTGGCATCCCCAAACCCAGCTCCATTTAAAATGTACAAGTTAAGGGCATCAATCAATTTGGCCAGCCTAATTCCAGAAGACTTTATCCCCCCATCCTTGGATGTCCTAGAGGCCAACCATTCAGTCTGGTCCCTGGAGCTCAGATCACAATAGGGGGCCAAGACTGTATTGTCCTTGCCCATCCTTGCGTTGAAATCCCCCATGATGCAGAAAAGCCCATCAGGATGTTCATAAATAAGCTCCTCCAACAGTCTCTAGATCGTCCCATAATGTATCCCTAAAGGAACTGGCGTTTGATGGGGGAATGTAAATTGACAGGATGATCAAGGTGTGAGGGCCAAACTTGACAGAGGGTTTTTTCAGATGTTACGTGGTCAATGTCAACCACAGTCAATTCCCTATGGTGGCTTGGACCACGTAACGTCTGTTGGGGGGAACGGATGTTCCCCCCCAGATGTTACCACGGCGGGGAATCACCTTCACCACATGAGCGGCCGAAGCGGCAGGGCCGGAGGCCGTCATGTGGTGAAGGTGATTCCCCGCCGTGGTGACTCCCGCCGTCACGTCTGGATGGTGGCCACGGCCCGAAATCCCCACAGGGATTCCGGCCCGGGGCCATAACGGGCGAGTGCTGCAGCAGCATTGGCCGCGGCAGCCGCCCGTCTCCTCAGAGGGCGGGCGGTGGGGAGTGTGGAGGGGGCGGGGCCGTGTGGCCACATGTTGCGCCGCGTGGCCCCGGCCCCTCCCCGATTCCCCGCCGGGATCCCCCGGCACGTCTTTTAGGGCGTGACAGGTCATCCCGGCGGGGGATTGATTAATTGATTTCGTGACAGGGCCAATCGGATACCACACCTTGCTTTCATTGCCCAAATATCCTCATTCTGTGCTGTGACCATCTCAGCATCTCTCCCCCACTTGTTACTGGGAAATCAGAAGCATCTGTTTAGGAAAGAGCCAATAGATATTCTTTTATGTCCTCTGTCACAGTGCTGCAGGATGTGATTGTGATGATAATTGACCAGCCTGTATGTGTAAACTATATCTTCTGATTGCTGGGATGCTATCCCCAAAGTCCCAGTTATGTTCCTTCCATGCCCGCCTTGAGTGCCAGAGGCAAACTATGGAGCTCGGATTCACACTCAAACACCAACCTGACCATGCCACCACCCCCTCTGTTGTGCTGCCATGGGAATCCCGGGAGCTTGCTGCTGCTCACCAGGTGGCCAGTCATCACGACTTTGGTTTGGCCCTCCAGGCTGTTGGTCCATATGTTACGAGCTGCTACACCTGTGTCATCCTGCATGCCTGTGGCTTCACACACCTTTGATCGGATTGCCAGAACCACCTTGAGTAGCTGCGCTTGCTTCCCCCTGATGTCAGTGGCCCCTTCTTGACTGGGATGCCTACTGAGCTGGAGATGGCTGTCCTGAGAGCTGTGATGAGCCATTTGGATGTTGGAGCAGCTGCTGCGATGGAACATTCCCTCCTGCCCCACTTCATGGTGGATGCCCATGTGCGTGCCTGTGGCTACCACTGGGGCCTCTTCGCCTGAGAGGGCCTTATCCAGGGGCCCATGTTCCCCAAGCACTCGGCGCCTGCACCGTGATCCCGCCACTGCTACGACCTCCATCGTGGATCCCTTCTCCCTGTGATGGACCGGCGCTATAGCTCCCCCATGGACGTGATGCTGGCTTCTGTTCCCCTGCATGACCCATCCGCCTCTCCATCTGTCTACTGTGGTGCGGTCTGTCGATCTAACTACTGACGCTTTCCTGCCAGGTCTGCTTGTGAACCCCTTGGACCCTGTGAATCAGTAGTACTGCTGCTTCCGTGCACTCTGGGGTGCTACCTCTGTGTCCCTGGTGTCTGCTCTCCCTGGCCGGTGTTGCATCTTACAGGTCCCTATGCCAATAAACATTTGCCTTGTTTAACTGCTGCTGTTCTCCTGCTGTGTCAGTAGGTTTGTTCCAACACCTGCTCTAGGTACTGGTGCTCACATTGCCATCAGCATGGTAGGCGTGCTGCTGTTATGGCCATCTGTACCGGTGGGTGGGGTGGGGGTGTTCACTTCCAGCTCCAGCGATGTGCTTTGACATGAGCCTATTGCTGTAGCTGATTTATCATTACAGTTATGTTTGCTTGGTTCCCCCTGGTGTCTGTGTTCTCCTTCCCTGTTGTACCCCTCTGTGTGGGCTGTGTCAGGTTCATCTGTAGTTGTCTGGCAGGGCATGGGTCCGTTGCTGTGTGGTTCCCTCCTTCCCATGGTTGTGTGTTCTATCAGTGGGGCCTCTTTGGCTTGACCCCTTGATACCCTGTCCTCTGTGTCATACCCCCCTCAGCTGTTTGTGTGGGTTCCCATGTCCCCCCCATTCCTGGCATTCCGTCCCCACCCCCTGTTGTTTGTCGGGGTGTATGCGGGGATGTGTGTGCCTATCCTCATGCACCTTGCTGTCTATGCCCCCCCTTCCCTTCCATGGTGTGGGGCTCATCCTGAGCCCTGTGCATCCCTTCCCCATGCTTAGTGGCCAGCTGCTGCGTTGCAGCTGATTTGTGTCTCTTGGGCAGCGACTCTCCTCTCTGTGCCCTCCAATCCTGGTTCTACCATACACTTTAGTGTCTGACACCGTCACACAGCTGTCCTATTCCTGGTGTGATGTTCTGTGGTTTGGGGGGGTTCTGTGGGTGGTGGTCCTTGCAGGGGGGTGGGGTTTGGTGTGGTCCCCACTCATTTTGAGGCTCGCCTCTTCTTCCCAGTGCCTGTGCTCGATCCCAGCCCCTTTCCCCTGGTTGGGGTCCCCTTTCTCTCTCATCCTGCTGGGTTTCCCTGTGTGCTTGTGTGCACTGCGGTCTGTGGGCAGGGTCTGGGTTTTGAGGCGGATGTGTCGTCTAGCTGTCTGGTCTGTGTCTCAAGGATTGACAGGCGCTGCTTCTTTGCATCTCTGACATTCCAGCTCCCTCCTCCCCCGCCCACTCAGAGTCTGGCAGTTTGGGGATGGTGCTGTGTGCTGGGACTTCATTTGCCCTTGCTCTGCCATGTTGTAATGTCACTTTGCTGAGTGCCGTTTTTCCTCAGTTCGGTGTACAGGTGATCCATGTAAACATTATGGGTGTTTGGTCGGTTTTGCCCTGTGTGTGTGTGTGTCCGATGGGTGTGTGCTGGCCCCTCCCTTTCTTTCCCACAATCGCCCGTGGCAGTGTCCGTGTAAACGTCTCCCTGCTCGACGCTGCTGGGTGTGCAGTGGATGTGCTCACCCACCCACCTCCAACCACAGGACCTGCAGTGGCATCCATGTAAAAAGAACCATAGACAAATATAAACAAGCAATATAACATTATTATATAAATCAAGAGCTATTCCAAATATACAATATAATACAAAAATAGTCAGATATCTTAAGATTTATTATCCATAGGAGCCTGTCTTCGAATAGTTAAGGCATGTGCCAAGTTTGCTACCTTCAGAAAAAGCAACTCATGATCACCAGTCAAAAGATAAAAGATTCTGTGCTGCAGGTTCCAATGTTCTTTCCCTTTCGGAACTGGCTCCAGTAATTTAACTCGCACATTGCGCGAGTGTAAACAGGAGAACAGATAGTGGGGTAGATTCTCCAATTGGCCCAAACCACAAGGACAAATCCAGAGATCATACGAGAGAGAGTTATATCTCCCTTCAATAACCTTAGATGGCATCATCTGAAAACGCAAGAGCGTCAAAGCTCTGCAGATAGTATAATTATTAATAGAAGTAAGATATTTTTCCAGCCCATGCAATTTTTTTAGATGGCAATACCATGGTGCCACTTTAAGTGAAGTTAAGGCACCTATGTCTGCTTCTGCAAAAATGTCCCTAAGTCTGGCTTTATACAGTGAGTTTGCTATGTCTTTTGGGATGCCTTCAAAAAAGGAGAAAGAAAATCCAGCTGTCCCTAGCATTTTTATTAAATCTAGTTCTTACATATTCCTGTTTTGAAGTTGTTCTAACCAGCATAATTTTGGGAAGTGGTCATCAGCCATCTCATGGATACGCATCCAATATGCAAAGACGGCTAAGCATGTTTTCACCTCCACAGGAAAAGTACCTGTCTCAGACCTGACCATACAACTTGAGGTACTGTTAGGGACCCCTAGTATTAGTCGAAAGAACTTACTTTTGTATCACTCAAGTCTTGTCATCAAAGGCTGTCCCCACACCTCCCGCCAATAAATATACATATAAAATAGCAACATCGATATTATTATTATTATTATTATTAACAAACATTTATATAGCACGAGTAGTGTACCTGGCACTTTACAAAGTAATAAAATAGACACGGTCCCTGCCCCTAGGGCTTACAATCTGAGAGACAGGAGCTGGGGGAGAGACTTAGGAAGGGGAACAGAGGGAGAGACAAGGGGTCTAACATTCATGA
>QEPC01014733.1:0-10567 GCA_003113815.1 Sphenodon punctatus | reverse complement strand
CCCCCCCCCCCACCCAACTGCCTGCCTTCTGAATCTGACATGACACAAAGTCATGGACACCATGGAAACATGAAGGTGCAGCAGCCAGTAACCACTTCCTTCCCATGACCCTGGGAGTCGCTGCAGTCACTGGCAGTCCTGGGTAACAACATAGGCACAGACTGGGTGGGACACACAGGAAGCTGCTGTCCAAGCTGCTGTCCTCCATGGCATCAGCTCCTCTCCCATGTGTCACAATGGTGGGGGGTTGTTGTGCTTTGAGCCAATGTGGTTTTGTATTTTTTGTGAGTGTCATTTCAAGTTCTCAAGTTCTTTTCTTCGCTGTGACCCATAGGCCTTAGCAGTGTGTTAATAGTGTGTGTCATTTAAGGACTCCTGGCAGGGCTGTAGGCAGGACCGGGTGGGAGGAGGCCAGGCTGTGGACCTGTCTGTTGCTGTGGGTGGCCTCCCCAGTTCATAAGGGCTGCGGATGTATGGGCGCCTGTTGCCATGCCCTTTTTTGGCTTGCCCCACACGGGGCACTCTGGATTTTTTGGCAGTGCCTCTTGAGTGGCCATGAGTGGGTGCTGCGTGGCTCACCGGATCGCGCAGTCTCCCCACTCCACCTTCAGATGGGCATTCAGATGAGTGGTTACTGGGTGGCCATGCATAGTGGCATCTCGTTTGAAAACACCCATTGGCTAAATGTGGTCCCAAACCTGGAGCAGCGATTTGGGATTGGTCCATAATTATTCCTATATTGGCATGTACATAAACACAGGACTATGCGAGGCTAATGTCATGCATGGAAACTCTCTTACTTTCTCCAAAACTTTCTTGTGCCCAATATCTTCACCCTTGCCTACAGTGGCCAATACCTCTTGCATATATTAACAAACACACACTTTTTAATTAATTATTATTATTATTATTATTATTGTTATTGTTATTAAAGGCTAGAAAATAGCTCTGGAATTGTACAACCAGCAGTGAGAGGAAGTAAATACAAATGCAGACCTCTTCCTCCAGGACCTATCTATAGCAACCAAGTGCAACATACTATAACATTTCTGGGATCCAGCTAAAACCTGTAAATCTCATAATCCAACAGCTGCAATTGTGTGCTCAACTTTACCAGACTAAAGCTTTGCTGCCTGCGAGATACAAATTGAGCTCCTTTGTGGGGGCAGTTTTAAAATCACTGTGTTAGCCATCTCCCACAAGTGAAACATCTAGCAGCATAGGAAAGGAAACAGTAGTCTGTGAGAAGGGGTACAAAACTTTGCGCCAGACTGCAGCTGCCCTAAAGAAAGTCAGCAGTTGCCAATAAGATTGCCTGAGAAGAAACAGTTTTCCTCTGTGCTTCATAGAGAAAGTTATTAAAAATGTCTATAGCCCATTCAGTGTTCAAAGCATATTACAGTCCTTTATCTAGCTCACAGTAACCATGCGTGGTAGGTCATTGTTATTCCCATTTTACAGATGAGGAACTAAGGCTAAGAGATACTGACTTGCCCGAGGCCACCCATGGATAAGACAGGATTTGAAACTGATCTCCTTGGTCAGAGGTCCTGCTAAGCTTCTACTATCCACTAGGGATGGGCGAACAGAACTGAGTTCGGAAATTCGGTTCGGAAGTTCAGTTTGGTCAACCAAACTATTCGAGTTCGGTCCGAACTTCAGCACAAAGTTCGGAAATTCAAACCCCATTGAACTAAATGGAATATTATCTTTGAGGGATGGGCGAACAGAGATAAGTTCGGAAATTCGGTTCAAAAATCGAGTTTGGTTCAGAAGTTCAGTTCGGTCGACTGAACTGGTCGAGTTCAGTCCGAACTCTGAACTTCCAAACCGTGTTCGCCCATCCCAACTATCCACTAGCCTTTGTTAGCAAATATTACTTTATGTTATTGTTCACCATCATAATGAATCAATTAGTTTGTTGAGTTTCAGTTTTACATATTAAGCTCAAGACCATTTTCAGGAGACGGCAAAGGAGGAAGTTGCCCCAAGGCTCTCATATCATGGTGACCAGATCCCTCACTCACCTCCTTCAAGGTTGGAAAGGGGAAGCTGAATCCAGTCCCCCAGTCCCCAGCTGATGTGGGCTTCACTGAGCCTCAGCTGTAGGAGATAAGAGGCAAATGACTCTGGGCTCAATCACAATATTCACCCCAAGGGGGCAACCATTAAGGAGTGTAGCCTGTGTGTGGAGGGGAGGTGGGGGGGAAGTCATCTGTATAGGAGGCTTGTGAGGCACAGAAACCTGCACCAAGCAACCCTAAGAGCATGGGACTTATCAGTAGAGCCCTACTCAGACCAGAAATTTTGAGCATCTTATTTGGCCAGACATTTAGCAGGTGGTGCTAGGGTCCGGGGAGTTGCTTGTTTGAGAATTTTCTATTTTTATACAGTTTATACTTTTATGGGTTTTATTTTTGTATTTAACTGTGCTATAGTAAGTAGTGGGCCCTAGTCCTAAGCACTACTGGAGAAGGTTCTTCTAAGCCGGCCAACATAAGCAAGGTCTGCCCCAAGTCCACCAGACAGTGGGTTTGGGGTTGCACAAGCACCCCCAGGAGCGGGATCACTTAATGCTGTTTCACCTTCTCATTAAAGTCAGTGTTTTGTGTTTATCTAAACGTTATGTTTGTTGGGCCCATGGGGGTTTATTTTAGCTGCATGTAGTTTTGGCACTTCATGGTTGGTTCATTTTCCTGGGAGGTCGTAGAGTCCTTCAAATGAAAGATATATCTCTCAGGTGGAGGCACCGCGCTAAAAGATCATCTGTTACAGAAGGAGCAGGAGGCTGTCTGGGCTGACGGCACCACCTTGTTGCTAGGTTGAACTTAGGATACCCCAATAATGTCAGGTGCCACACCCAGTGTCCCTTCAAGTGGACACTGGGGCAGACACCTGGGCTAGCTTGGTGGGATGCCCTGAGCCTTTGGGGAAGGGTGTGTTATAAACCTAAATAAATATACAAATGAACATTAATGGCCTCATGCTTTGCCTGAACCCCATGCAGCCAGGCTGTTGCAAGACTGGGCCCTGTGCGTGCAGGTGACCCTCTGTCCCCAAAGAAGGGGAGCCCTTTCCAGAATGGCCTGCCCACACAGAGTACCAGGATGTGACAGCATTCCATGGGGGTGGGGCATCCCGCAGCTGGAGAGTCTTAGGGATTTGGGTCAGAGTACACCCGTCCTGAGCCTGATGAGACCAGTGAAGTTCCATTGGGCTCTGGTCAGGTCACATAACTCATAAGAACATAGGTAGTGCCATACTGGGTCAGACAAATGGTCCATGGAACCCAGCATCCTGTTTCCAACAGCGGCCACTCTCAGTCACTTCAGAGAAGTACCCAGTAGGTCATAATGGAGTGATTCATTCCCTGATTTTCTCTCTCAGCTCCTGACTGTCAGAGGCTTCTACATGCACTGACCCACTTGACTAATAGCCATTTATGGACCTATCCTCCAAGAATTTGTGTGTGGCATTATGATATGTTCTGTTTTATTCTCTATCCCTTCCCGAATAATTCATAACATTCTCTTTGCCTTTTTGACCATTGTCACATGGTCAAATAGGCAAAGAGAATGTTATGAATTATTACCCCTAATTTAGAACCCAGTATTGTTTTTCCCTATGTGCATCACTTTGCACTTGACAACACTAATTTTCATTTACTATTTTGTTGCCAGACACACAGTCTTGCTAGATCCTCCTGTAATTCCTCACAGTCCACCCCAGACTTTTTAAACTGTATTGTTAAGTATGCTTTGCTAATTGCCTGGATTACTATATTCTTGATACCACACTTTGCTTTCATTGCATTACCAATGAAACTATTCTGCCATAAATCCTTCTTCCTTACTTGCATTTAAGCTTGATTTTATTCCTATTTACTGTCGACGTTTTTACCATGACACATTTTCCCCATCTGAGGCCCCAGACATGTGGCTTCCTTGAAATCCTTGCCAATTCTAATCTGCAGCTCAAGTGACTTGGCACCTCTTTCCCAGAAAGAATTTGGATATCCTGTACCTCAGCAAAGGTCTCTGATACTTGTATTTATCTTTGCCTGATTAGACCCTGTTTGCTACAGAGTTGCTGCAGATGTTTCTTTATTTAATCTGCATTCTGCAAGGGGAAGGAAAGCTGGTCAGATGTGCAGAGGAAGGAGGTGCAGTTCATAACACTGTGTTTATTCCGAGACGACGACCACAATGCTGCCAGGAAGAAATGTGCACGCCATTTGTAATTTGTTTCTTCCGTCTCATTTAATTTTTTTTTTTCCAAACAAGATTTTCTTCCTTCCTTAGTTACTAATTAAATCTCTGCACCTCCAGCAAACTAAATAGCCCTCTCAATGCCACTGTGCACAGGCAACTAATTGTAACTTCTCCACAGGAAACTTGCTAGGGAAACACTACTTCAGCAGCTGGGCTAGTTTTAGTTTAGGTTCATGAGCTTGATTATATGCACTGAAGCAGATATCTGTTGTTGGCAGATAGGTTTTTGTAATGCTGCTAACTCACTAGAATGGATGAGTTGTCATTCTCAGCCATTGGTCCTCAATTCTTCTACCTAGTCTAAAAACCTTAGTCCTATAACTTAAAAATAAAAATAAAAATCTACGTTTATCTAAAATAGAAGACTGTAATTAAAAGAGATGCATCTTTTTAATGTTTGAGTGCATAGGTTATTTGAACCCTAACTTTTGAGATTATAGCCCTGATTGTGAGTAGATAATTACACAAGTTAGGAGTAACACCATTGACTGGATTCCTGATGGGACAGGGGGACATGCTCATGAATCCTTGTGAGTAAGTCTGGTTCCAGTTTTGTCCAAAGCCATTTGCTCTTCCTAATGTAAATTCCCTGGTTCACAAATGCTGAATCATGAAGGAGGTTATGGAAAACAGGAGGGAAATACTTTCATCATTTTAAGGCCCTTCCTGAATTGGTATTTCCTAGCTGGAAATCTTTATCTCTCATTTGCGAACTGTCAGGCCGTAATATCAAATTCAGCAAGTCGAGGCTAGCACCTCCAATAAACATTCTTCTAACTAATCCGTTGGTGTTTGGCTCAGCTCACCATGCTCCATGATATGCAGGTACAGCATTGTCAAAGCAGAATACCTGTGCTATATGCTCAGATTAATTCTGAGGTGGAGAAGCTTTTCCCTCCTGAGGGCCAGTTTAAAAATTAGTATAACCTCTATGGACTGGATAGGATTGGGGTTGGTAGCATTTTCAGGGTGTGATCAGGATGGGGGAAGAAGAGGGGTCCAGATCATGGTTCATTGCCATGGACCCATCCTTAATTCTTGAGTGCATACTCTCATCTCTACTACCTTCAAAGCTCATTGTTTCAGTGCTTGAGGGTAGGGGCCAGTTCTGGGATTTGGAAAGGGGCTGAATAAAAACCAGTTGCCAGTCAGATCTGGCCCAGAAGCTAATGGTTCCCCACCTCTGGTTTAATTCACCAGGGGGTTAGCCGCATACTGCTTTATGCAAATTCATAAGAAGCAGCTTCATTATATTGATTCTATGATATCAAAGTCCTGAAGATACACTTCTGCCTCAGGATTGATCAACTGGTAAAGTGAGTGCATGGCTCAGGCATTACATGCTGAGAAACCTTCACATCAGGATTATGAGTCTGAATGCAGACGAGGTTGCTAGTGATTAAAAGTTATTAATCTCTGACAGCTGTTCATAAGACTAAGTTATAGTGAACAGTATTATCAAAATCACTTTAATAGGCCCTTTTGCTTGGCTGTCTTAGCAGAGGGTAGTGCTGAAGTGTAGGGACCAGCATTCACTGCATTTTCCCTACTGCTGCCAATAGGGGAAATGCAGTGAACATGTTTCCCTGGTGTAGGGTTGCCACCTCTACTGACTTTGACTCTGATGCTCCCATAGGTCAAAATGAGAGTGTCAGGGTAAAAACCACGAGAGGTTGCAACTCTAGGCCACTGAAAGGGGAACCAAAGAAAGAATGACCTCCAGAGATTAGAGTTGGGTTGGCGATATTGCTAAACCTGAGCAGTCAAATATCATGGATTAGCTTCCCCAAACTATGAGACTGGTTTAAAATAATTATTTTTTAAAGGTTGGGTTTTGATTTTTGAGCCTTTGGGCTTCATGGTTTCCAGGTTTTTCCCACAGGCATGAGGGTCAGGAACTTTTTATAATGACAGCTGAGGTTTGTGCCTAATCCTATAACTTCAGCGTTAATGAAAACTGCAGCTACTGCCGGGATCTTGAAAAAATGAAAAAAACATCCTTGCTGGCAGAAGGATAGGAAAGTTTCGCTGCTGTTGCCCGTGCCAGGAGAGAAGGCTATGCTGGTCTGGCATTCCTCATAAATTTCAGTTGAGCGCATCTGCTAGCAGCAGGGTAGATTGTGTCTTTGGGGAGACAGCAGTGCAGACACTTTGCTTTGGAAGGAACTGCCCTTTTCAAAGTTCCCAAGAGCACACAGGCTATGCTATACTTCAGCATTCTTTAGAATGGTACAAATGTTTCACAAAAATGTCTTCAGCTTAGCAGTAGCAATTGGTGATGAATACGTGGGCCCAGCCCCAGGCTATCACCTGCAGACTGTTTAAGCATCCTGAGATCTCCTTTTCTAGAGAGAGTGTGATTGCCAGGTTGATCCGAAATGTAAGAGATGGAGACAAAATAGTTCAGATGATCTCTTTTATTGGGCTAACTTCTGTTGAAGAGAGTATGCAAGCTTTGGGGTCACTTTCCTCTGGCAAATAAGTGGCCTGAAAGCTTGTACACTCTCACCAACAGACGTTGGCTCAATGAAAGATATCTAAACTACTTTGTCTCCATCTTTCCTCCATCACACACTGGCTGTGTAATCCTCACAACAAGAGTGGGGAACCTTTTACCTCTCATCAGCCACTGCCCTTAACCAAAATGGCAGTCGTCAAAATGACTTTGCCACCATTTTGGTTAAGGACAGTGGCCATTTTGTGCATGCACAAAACAGCCCCAGTGGAGCATGCACAAAATGGCTATTGCCCTTAACCAAAATGGCGGCAACGTCATTTTGGCTACTGCCATTTTAGTTAAGGACAGTGGCCATTTTGCACATGCTCAGAACAGCCCCAGTGACTATTTTGCAGATGCTCGCTGTGGAGCAGGAAGCTCAGAAGCACACTGCAGCAAGAAAGCCTGCTGGGATGCCCCCCTCCCCAGCAGCGGTGGGCCAAAGGAGCTTCTGTCAAGCACTCTGAGGCTAGTAACTACATGCTAGGACCCCAGGGGTTGGGTCTGGGGTAGAGGTGATGGGGCAGGAGCTTTTACCGTGCCACAATTCCATTCCTAAACCTTGGCATACGACGTTGCGCCTTGTGGAATTCTGCTCGGTACCTCCGTGATTCTGCATTTGCCGCTACAAGAATCCGCAGATGTGGCATTTATGTGCTTTATTGCTTTTTCCGATCATCACCATTGTTGCGTACAATCGGGGCCCTTTTTCTGCCATCCACCAATTTAATATATGAGAGACAGTAATGAGCGTTTATCGCGATTTTGCAAAGGGAGTATGCAGCGTTGCTGCGCGTGTGTGCTGCTGACTGCTGGTGTTGTCCCTCTGTGCCGCAATCACTGCCCATTCTTCTCAAATACATACATGCACATGGTCTGGGTGGGAGTTCAAGGAACGGTGTTTTTATTTAATGGTAAATTGATCTTTTATGTAAACATAAATTGACCTCCAAACTAAAGTTTTTTGAGCAAATCTCCTGGTGGGAGTTTAAGGTGACCTGTGTTTTGGCTGACAGTCATTTTTTACATCATCAGACTGGTACAGAAAGTTGAAGGAATGAAGTCCATGCAGAAAAGTTTGTTGCAATCCTCATTCTGCACTTTCACAGTCTAGAAGTCAGAAGAACAACAGAACTCTGTCGGAGTATCTCTCGATCCAATGTGAACAACAACAGTAGTGAACTAATTAACTGCAATATCAGCTCCTGCAAAACCAATACGGCATGGTCGCATAGTTGTTAAGGTTCCTACTTGCTGTACAATTTGAAGCTGTCATTCCATGGGTTCAAATCCCCACTGTTCTGTGTCACTTTAAAAAAAATTTTTTTACTTTTACATTACTGTTATTGTATGTTAATCATAAAATTATTGCTGTGTTGTGTTGCTCATGGCATACTTTGTGTGCCAAAAAAATATGCTTAGTTATTACATTAACCAATAGCCAAGACTGAGTAGCTGAGGCCAGGCGTGCATCCTATTATGCAGCTATAGCGCCGCCGGCATTACGCTCACTCGCCGATGCTGTCACTGACTGCCCTGCCCCCACCTGTCCTTACGTGCCCCCACCTTCCCTGACCACAGCGTTAACTCCACCTTACCTGCCCCCACGCTCACTGCCTTCCCCCCCTCCTGTCCTGCCCGGCCCTGCACATGAACTAACTGACCCACTGGGACACCCACCCATATTCACAATGTAACTTTCACAATGTAACAATGCATCGCAATTCACAATGTAACACTGTGAATGGAAGGGAGATCAATGTAACACAATGCAAGGGAGATCATAGTATTATTTTTGTATTTTATAATGTATGTTGTTACTGTATCCCAGTTTAACCACACAGATCCAGCTTCTTATCTATGCCATGCAGCCAGTCCTCATTCAAGAACCATCCAATAAATAATAAATAGTATATATTAAGTAATAAATTAATAAACAACAACAAAGTTATACAGGCTACAAAAAACTCATGTTGTGTAACTGTCATGGTCAAGGAGGACCATGAGTGCAGGGCACATGATGTGGGGAGAGGACTAAAGAGATGTATGTGTGGTGACCAGCATTTTTATCTCATAGCAAGATCTTACAGGAAACTGACAATCTAACTCATGCAAAAAGGTCAGAGAGGGTGAAAACAGACATGACGTTAACCACCCTTGGTGGTCATTTATGCATGTTTCAGGGCTGCATAGGGCACCAATACAGCCCTGCAACATGCATAAATAACCATCAAGGGTGGTTAAAGGGTGGTTAGTGTCATGTCTGTTTTCACCCAGAGACTCCAAGTCAGCGACACATCAGGTGCATATTGCAAGAGGTGCAATATGCACCTGATGAACACATCTGCAAACCACATTTGCCATCGCAGTAAATGTGGAGGCAAATGGACTGTGTCTGTAAGCCCATCAACCATCCTAAGGAAGGAATCAATAAAAACATGGACAGCATCACATAAAAAAATATTATTATTATTATTTTGGTATTTTAAATGTTGTGATTTCAAAACTATTTGCAATGGCCATATAAAAAAATACTGCGTTATTGTAAAAGCAAATATAAAAAAATAAGTTATCCTTTCATGTAAAAGCAGAAATATCAATATTAATTTGAAAAAGAATGAAAGATTCACATATAAAGCTGTATTTCAATAATATTAAAAAAAAAATTTTACAAACTGTAAAAATATGGAAACATTAACATTCTTCTTCTTTTGAAACAACAATAACTTAAAGGAGGTTTGAAAAGGGAGAAAACTCTAATCTGGGATGAGGCTGACCACTTCCCCGCTCCCCCCCCGTCCCCATTCAGTGGTCCTCCTGGTCCCTCTCCATCCTCCAATCTCCGATACAGTCGGTCAAGAATTTGGACCAACATCTCCCTCAGCTGGAGAGCCTCCTCGCTGCGGGCTTCATGATAGCGCTTCACACATTCTCCTAGAGAGTGAAAGACAAAAAGGAGTGAGTTATTGAAACAGGTAACACTTACCTGTCAGTCCCTCACGTGACCATGCAGTGATCACAGCTATGTTACCTACCCATTCTGTCCTGTATGCCCGCAAGCCCACGAATTACCATGGCTATGTTGTTCAATCTTTCAATGGTGTATGCAGCACACTTCCAAAGGGCCTCGGCTATAGGAAAAAATTATTTAAAATTAAAGAGAAGCACATAATTGCATTGTGCATTGGGGGATTATTATAACTACCTTTACTGCTGTAACCAGTAGTACTAAAGCGCAGTAGTTGATTGGATAGTACCTACCAATCATCAGCAAGTGCTCCATCTCGGCAGCAGTGTTGAAAGGGGGTGTGGCACTGCTCCCCTCACGATGCCGACACGACTGTGTGCATGGTGGCCACATTGCCCTCACTGTAGCAAGCTGAAGACAATGTAAAATGGCTCAGTGGAGCCAGGGGGGGCATGTCAACTGCTGGCAGATTAAAGAGCGCTGTCAACGAAGCCGACAAATATCTTAAAGGGGTCACGGACGCTGTAGGCTGGACAAGCGCGATTAATTAAGCAGGTTTCTGTGGCGGCAATGGAGAAGTTTAAATGGAAGCATGCAGATTCAGAACCTTACCTGGCTTCTGGATATATGTCCAATTTAGGTCTATAAAAGAACTGCTAGTACCATCCCCGGCCAGAGTCCCGTCAGAGGAAGAAAAACACTAGTCAACAAACTGAGTATTTCCCCCCCATACTGTAGATATAAAAATACATTTGCTATTGTTCTCCATAATGTTCCTTAAACAACCCTTTTTGGGAGACTATCCGGTGATGTGATACATTTTCCAGCAAG
>QEPC01014730.1:7217106-7238686 GCA_003113815.1 Sphenodon punctatus | reverse complement strand
CTTCTCCCCTGTCTCTCCCACTGTCCCCCCTCCCTGTCTCCCCCTCCTTGTCTTTTAGATTGTAAGCCACAGGCAGGAATCGCATCTATTGTATGTTTCTGTACAGTACCAAGCTCATGACTGGTGCTATATAAATGTTTATAATAATAATAATAATAATAATAATAATGGTCAATTTTAAAGCAGGAGGGAACTTTTGAAGCAGGGGAGGGGAACATATAAACCGTTAAAATGCGGGCATGCAAACTTCCACATCAAATAATATACAGGGTAGAAGAGTTGGGAGTGATCTCATGTTAATGTGGCCAGAAAATTAGGAGAGGTCAGATTGAATCAGTCTACCTGTTGCTGTATACTTAAAGTAGCATAAGAACTGGTGGCAACCATGCTCCCGAGAGAGGTCCTAATGACCTCAGTGGGACGATACCAGAGAACAGAACGTTTGGTGAAAGAGAAATAAAAGTAAAATGGGAGGAGGGAGGGAAACAGCCACCCTCCTAAGCTTCCTCTCAGAGGATCATTTTTTCCCTTCTGTCTCTTACTGTAGTTTGGGGTTCAGAATACGGCTTTTCAAAAGAAGTGGCTACTTGATAACAAGTATGTCTCAGAAGGTGAAATTCTGCAGTAACGGTCATTTTGTATGCATCTGTATATACACAACGTGCCTCCAGCTTCTGTTGAGTTGCAAAGCTTTTATGTTTTTCTCTTTTTCTACTATATTTTAACTGTTTGTTTTTTAAAAGAGCTATAACGAGGCATCCAGAAGGGCACAGCTGCCTATATAGCATAAACCAAATCATTAGGCTTTGCACTTCGTTTTGTGTGTGTTTTTATTTTTAGTGGCTTGTGCCCCAAAGGGTTTAATTATTGTATACATTTCTTTTGCTGGTAGTCCAAAGCAAATGTTTCCTTAATGATTTACTATAACTTCCTGTGTCATCTGGTTTTCTAAATTCATTGAGCTCTTGAGGTAGAATTTTATCATCAGCTCCTGGGTTGTAGTATGGGACTTTTATTGGCCTTGCCAATTCAGTAGGATATACGAGGCTGCTAATATTTACATATAGAAGCATCCAAGTTAGTTTTTAGTCTTCCTGAAACAGGAATCTAATCACTTCCAGGAAGATAATATGAACATAAGTAGCATTGATCGTGCCCTCAATGACACGCTCAGCAGGAAGTCACCTTCCTCATTGAAAGATGAAGAGTTAGAAAACCAATCCTTGGCATTTTCACCAGGTATCAAGGGGAGGAGTTTGTTTTAAAAAGCAAATAACTCACAGCTTCACCTACTTTAAAATCAAGTTACTCAATAGAATAAAGGTAAATAAACTCATAATGCATGGCCTTCAGAGCAGAGGGAGAGGCTGCTTATTTAAGGAACCGTGCTTATTGTTCTACAGGAGTGTAATTCTACTCGTAGGGACTTCTCGTTCACTTTTTCTTAAACTTGTAAAGACATGACACAAATTTGTGCGTAACACACTTTGCAAAAACCCTCCTGAGTTAAGGCTGGCGATTAACACACAAGTTTTTAAGATTGCAGATATCTCCCCATGCTTAATGTTGGGCATGCCTGCACTTCTCTCCCCCATCTCTTCCGTTCCTGATTAAAAACATTCTTTTTCCTTTCATTTACACCCATTTTATACTAAAGTAAAATGGATCACTACACTGAAGTCAACCAACGGTTACATGGGTATGAGAGTAGAATCCTGCATATTGGACTGAGATGGCAGATGGAGAACCCTTCCAGCCCAAGACCTTTAGACTCCGTATGAGTTAGGCTCCCTGTACACAAGGGGGTCTGTTANAATTACTCACCATCATCCTGGGGCTGTCGATTCCTCTCCGCCACCGCTTCTCCAGGGAACGCGCAGGAAGCTCTTCGCCTCCCCGAGTCCCTTTCTCCCTCCCTCCCACCCTGGTAGTTTAGTCCGGTTTGTAGGCTCCATTTTGTCTATTGTTTACTTCGACTGAATGGCATTCCATTATGCATCCTGACTGACGTTATTCCAACAACTTCTGCATGCAGCACCTGAACCAAGGCATTTGCATATGCACCTACACAAAAATACTCTGTGTATGTGAACTTGGAAGGGAAGGGGGACGGGGACCACATGAAATCAGTAAGATCAAAGATAATTAAGATCTTTCATTAGTGGGCAGAAGCAGCACCAAATGTCTTGCATTCATCTCTAACTATATATCTTTTTAAAAATCAGCATTGAAAAAAAATGATAAAATACCACGCCAGCTGAGTAAGCCGCAAGTAAATTCTCAAAGGATCACCCTACTATGGTCTGAACGTTAATTACAGCACAGTAATGAAAGCAATCTGATGGGAAAAAAATTTCACATTCATGGGTAGGTAACTCCTCTGTGCTTTGCAAATGTGAAAACTTAATCACTATACTTTTGTTTTTGTTTTTTTAAAAGGAAGTTGTTGTGGATTTTAAAAATGCTTTTGGTATTGATTAATCCATTATTTCATGGGTGTGTCAAAAAGGATACGAGGGTTGTAAATTTGACTGAATTAATCTGTCCTTGCATCACACATTGCTTTAGGCATTGTGAAATAAAGTTCAAACCTTGACAGAAATACATTTTAAGAAGGAGACAGAAGACCAATCTGTTATCTTAATGAATATGAATGTTGCTGTGCAACATGACATTAATATCAACCCCTTTTTTTTTTCTTTTTTTTAAAACTCTGCAGAATAATTCTTCTGGAACTAAGAGCAGCAGATAGCGGGAACGTTGTCAATGGTCAATATTACAAGACCTTTGCACCAAACATTGACAGAGCNCACATAGGTACCCACACCACCACACAGCCCAACACAGTGATCAGGGAGGAAACAAGTGCTGGGGCAAGTGAGGGGAAGGGGGTTACTGATCCAAGGGAAACACGGCAGGGAACTCACAGAACACTCAGACCCGGGGTCACAGGGTAGGAGAGACCCAAACGCAGTGGCGGGTAGGGGAGTGCCAATGCACTACCACACGCTTACAACACAGACTACACAAGAGAAGGCTGATATACCACAATCACAGACACCACCAACCTCACACAATCCTCACCACTCGCTCAAGCTATGTTCCTTCTCACCAAACACCACACACACTCTCACACATACACACACTATTTACCACACTCAGGAAGACACAAATCCAAGCAGGGGGCCAGTTTCTCATAGCGTTGCTGATTACCGGCAATGACTATGTCCTTGGCCTTCCCTTAAGTAGCGCTGGCCCCGCCCCTCTGGGTGCAAAATCGAGTGGAGTGGCGCAGCATGCCAGGTGGCCCCGCCCCACCGTCTCCCCTCGGCGCAGACCGGGGCCCCTCCCTTGAGTTTTCAGCCACTTGCAGAGCTGGCTCTGCTGGCTCCACCCCCACAGGTGAGTCAACGTCCTTGGATGTCCCCTCGCCGCTCTGCTGCGCCCGCCGGCCGTGGCCCCGTCTCCTAAGGGACAGGGAGCGGAGGCAGCAATGGTGAGCCCTGACAGGGTCTCGTCCCCAAAGAGTGCTGTCATGTCTGTAATGGGCCAGTTCGTGGGCAGCGATTCGAGACTGGGACCACACAAAGTCCTGTCATGACTAGGCCTGGCACCAAGGTCCTCAAAGCAGAACGGGGAGTGAGCAAGCAGGAGGTAGCGTAGGTAGGAATGCAGGAGCCTGAGAACAGAGGATGCTGAAGGCAATGAGGGCCAGAATGCAGGAACTAGAGAGCGATGAAGCTGTAGGTTGTAGGGACTAGGATAAGCCAAGCAATACAGAGGCCATGGGGTTGGACTCTGATTGGTTGCACTGACAAACTAAAGAGAAAAACCTGCAAGTTAAATATCTTCATCCAGCCAATCACTGCAGAAGTCACACCTAGCCAGTCAGGAACTCCATGGACCAGGCTGCTGTCAGACACAGGGGATGTATGTGTCCAGGCTGAAGTACTTAGCTGCTCCCAGATGGTTCACCAGGCAAGGCACCTGCCCCAGAGCCGGAAGGCCCCAATTCAAACTGCGTGGCCCCCGACAGGGAGCCCAATCCCAAGCCCTGAGGATCATGCTCGCAGCTACATCCGAGCCGCACACATCTCTATTGCGAGCACATTGTACCCCCTGGAAATCATGTGCATGCACGCATGCGCACGGAATCAGTGGGGCTTGGGATCGGGCTCAATGTCACAGCATTCCACAAGAGTACAGCCACATTCGGAAAAGGGTGCGTGGGGCAGGACCACTTAACTCCATGAGGTCATGGTGTTGTGGGGGCATGTCAGGAAAAGAGTAGGGAAACCGAGCCACCCCTCTCCTGATGTGTTCGATGCCCACCCCCAGATATTTGTTCAATAACAGCAATCCACCAATCTTTAGTCTTACAGAACATGGACGTATTTTTTTTCCTGGAAGCCAAGCGTACGGAAGCCAACATTTTTAAAAAGCAACTTGCTGTTTTTTAGAGCTCAGTCTGAACACTTTCAGAAAGTGATGCCTCTTTAAAACAATTTGTGTTGGGTACCAAAAAGTGGAATTTAAAAAGCAGAAGTTCCCGAGCTGCAAGTCTGAACCACAAGTGAAGTTATGCCACCTGTGGACAGGGATCGCCCTCCCAATTCTTTTTAATGTTCTTTGGGTTCATGGGAGCATATTTGTATCTCAAAACAAGGGGTCACAGGTTAAAAAAAGGTTGGGAACCAATGACTTGAAGATCTCTAGTACTTTTGAAAGTCTGGACCTCATGACTGTACACTTGTCTTTCCTGATGTTTACCTCTCCCTTGTATCCCCCTCCCTTGTCTCTCAGATTGTAAGCCCCTTAGGGGTAGGGACCTGTCTCTGATTGCGGATTGTCCAGGGCCAGGTATATTGCTGATGCTATATAAATTTACCAAAACAAAAAACTTTACAGTTTAAAAAAAAAAAAAAAGTTAAATGCAGAAGTTTTTTAAACAAAAAACTTTCCTCTTCAAGAACATCACAAAATCATTTTGACTCTAGCTTAAACTTCAAAAAAACATACAAATTCATTACAATTACAATCACAAATTATAGCCATGGATACATTTTCAGAAATGTAGCTCAAGCGGTTTCCTCAAAATTGGGGCTTCAGCTGTCCACTGTTTATAATGGAGAGTGGTTGTGCATTTAACTTCCTTACCGCTACCGCTGTGAGGAAATAAATAATAATAATAATTCTCCAGTGTAAACAAAATAGTAGTCGAAGCCTGCTCTCTGGCAAGCCCCAAGGCCAGTATAAACAAGGTTATCAAGGGCGGAAACTTGAAATTACTTGGATTTCACCGAGTATCCCGACACTCGATTCGCTTTGAGTTCTGAGTGGAGCGAGGAATTGGCACTAGTACTCAGCACTCAACAAATCCTCAATCAAGGAATACCAAGGGCAGCAGGGGTCAGGAAGGGGGAAGGGGAACAGGAAGCAGGGAAGAGGGCAACAAACTCACCCAGAAAGCGGAGGGAGCCAGCATGCCCTGTCCAGTGTGTCTGCTCTTTTGTTCTCTGCAAGCATACTCTCTCTAATGGTCTCTGAGAGCATGCTGGGAAATGTAGTCAGAGAAATGTAGAAATGCTCCCAGAGAGCAAGACATGGTCACTGTTCTAATGCTCTCTGGGAGCATGCTGGACTACACTTTCCAGCAGGCTCCAAGGGACCATTAGAGTCATGCTCACAAAGAGCAAAACAGCAGACCCACTACACAGCAGCATGCCTACTCCCACTGCTTTCTGGGTGAGTTTGCTGCCACCCTTCCATGCCTGCTACCCTCTGCCCCCCTTCCCTGCCCCTTCCCAAAGGGCAGCAAACTCACCTGGAAAGAGGAGGGAGTCGACGTGCAGCCGTAGAACAAGGCTGCTATGTTCTAATGCTCTCCGAGAGAGAGAGAGAGAGAGCGTGCATTAGAATAGTGGCCCCACTCCACAGCGGTGAGCCAGTTCCCTACATTTTCCAGGTAAGTTTCTGCCCTCTGGGAAGGGGCATAGTAGAACTAGAAAAGGTACAGAGAAGGGCAACAAAAATTACCAAGGGTCTGGAATGGCTCCTGTATGAGGAGAGGCTTGATAGGTTATGGCTTTTCAGCTTGGAGAAGAGACGACCGAGAGGGGATATGATCGAAGTTTATAAAATCATGCATGGTGTGGAATACGTAAATAGGGACTGGTTATTTACCCTCTCTAAGAGTGCTAGAAAAATGGGGCACTCCATGAAATTAAGAGAAAGATTTTTTTTTCACTCAGCGCATAATTAACTTGTGCAACTTAGTGGCAGAGAAAGCGGTCACAGCCGGTAGTGTAGCTAGTTTTAAAAAGGTACTGGATACGTTCTTGGAGAGTAGGTCCGTTAATGGCTATTAAGCCAAGTAGGTTTTGGGAACATAGCCAGATTGCCCATTGTGACCTGTTGGGTACTTCTCCCAAGAGAAAGAGATTGGCCACTGTTGGAGACAGGATGCTGGGCTTGATGGACCATTGGTCTGACCCAGTATGGCACTTCTTATGTTCCACTTTCCAGGCAAGTCTGCTACCCCCTGCCTGCACTTCCCTGCCTGCTGCCCCCTGCCCGAGTTCCCAAGCATTCACAAAGTTCCCGAACACTCAGGCCCGATCCTCAGAAACTAAGATTAATCACGAATATTTCTTTATTTATTGCTACATGGAGCAACCATCGTTACTAGATCCCCTCTCCATCAGACACACTATTTGGGGGAATTAACTAATTAATTTGATTTATATATTTTATTCTTTATTTATTTATATTTCTTAGCCATCCCCTCATGCCCATGGCATCCCGGGGCAGCTTACAGCATAGAAATATAGCACCAGCAATGTACCTGGCACTGTACAATCAATAGCTACAGACAGGTCTCTACCCCTAAGGGGCTTACAATGGAGCATAGATCTCAGTGCTTCAAGGATCTCAGAGATCCTTTCCAAGACAAAGATAGACTATACATTGGAGACATCAGGAAAGATGTGAGTTTTCCCACAGTTCCTGTCTTAGCACTGCCAGCTCTCGTGATCATTAGTGTAGCATTTCAAGGCTGCAAACATACGTGTGTTGCAGTCTACCCATTGTAGAACATTGCATCTGGGAAAGATCGCCAGGGTTGGCTATGGTGGTATAGAGCTCTGCTCTAGTAAAGTAAAGTCTTTATTGGCACTGGCTTTCACCATGGCCGGACACAACAAAAACAAACATAAAAATATAAAATATATATACAAACATAAAAGCATCATAATATCCTCTACATTTTAACCTAGTCATCAGTCTCCATTATTTGTTCCAAGTCCTTCCGGTGCCTCTTTCATACCGTATTTCAGCCTACTTTCTCTGTTATTACTCAAATTGACAGTCTGATATTTCAAGGAGTTCAGCATTATCATTGACCTTGGCCTTTGACCCCTTGTGATTTAAATTAAGCCTTTCCCTGATCATTTTACGCCGTTTTTCTGCTAAAAGCAAAAATGTTGCCATTGATATTATCTCTTTTTCTTTTGTCAAATTTGCCAAGGTCATCCTTATTTTTGAGTGGTCCGTCCCAGCTTTCTCCCCTTTGCTCACAACAATGGATTTCACCCAAACTTCCCTCAGATGGACATAGTAGGGGCATGAGAATATAACATGCTCCACCGTTTCCACCTCCTGTTGTGAACAAGAGCATTTACGCTCTTCATAGGGGATCCTGATGTATCGGCCCTCTGTCACCGCTGTCTGAGTCAAGTTAAACCGGAATAATGTATAGTGTCGTCTCAAACAGGGATTCTTCAGTACATCTAAATATGGTTCCCTTCTACCCAGGGCCATTCCGTCTCCCAGTCCCGGGGCAACTTTCCATGCCCTAAGGGCTGTCCAGTCCTCCTGGGTTGCTATATCCCTGGATCTTTGTACTATTTGAAACTTCATCTTTGCCAGTGTTTGCCCCAAAAGACATTGTGTCGAAAAGCCCATCTTATTCAACACAGTTGCTACATATCGTAGCCAAGGATATGGCCGGGCTCCCTCATGAAAAAGCTCTTCCTTTAAGCAGAGAGTTTGCAAGGCCTCCGGTGCACTGACACATAATTTTCCCCAATACCTCAGCAGTGCTACTCTCGCCTGGTGTTCCACTGAGGGAACATCTAACTCAACCCTGACTACTGCACCGGGCACACTACTCCCCACTTTAAGGACTCTCCTGAGAAAGTAATTTTGTATTTTCTCAACTATCAGAAGATCCGGGTGTACTGCACATTCTATTCCAAATAGCAACATTGGAATTACCTTTACCCTAAACACCTCCAATATCATAGCCACGGGAAGCCCATGCGAAAATGAATAGGCCTTCAAAATGGCCTTAGATGTATTCAAGGCCAACCTAGCTCGGTTACTTAGATGCTGGTTCCAAGTGCCCCTAGAGGTGATTAAAGTACCTAAGTACATGAATTTACTCACCACCTCAATTGACATATTCGAGACATGCCATGCTAACTTCCTTTTTGGCTTCCCCCCTACAATCATTATCTTGGTTTTCTTTGGGTTTAACTCCAACCCGTTCTGGGTCGAATATTTCACTAGTCCGGTGATAGCTGCCCTCAACCCCTTCTCTGTCTGGGCAAAAACTACCAAGTCATCTGCATACTGTAATGCATGCACCTGATGACCCAGAATTTTAGGGGGATATAAATTATGATCCCTAAGGGTATCAAACAAGTCAGCCATATATAGGATAAATAAGAGAGGCGCCAGCGGACAACCCTGGCGAACCCCTCTCTGAATGGCAAATGGGCCACTAACAGCTTCCTGCGCTCTACCTTTCACCCTTGCTTCATTTTGTCCATGAATTGCTATCAATATATTAAGCAAGGTGGGATCTATACCGTAAGCCCTGAGTTTTTTCCAGAGTCTATGCCTGGGAACTGAATCAAACGCCTTCGTGTAATCCACGAAGGCGATAAAAAGTTTCCCTGTTCTAATCTTCACGTATTTCGCGATTAAATGGAGCAAGATAAATGTACAGTCCAATACCGAACTCTTCACTCTGTACCCGTATTGTTCTTTCGGGAGTAAACCTTTTTCCTCAGCCCATACCCTCAGCTGTTGACCAACCATAGCTGAGAAAAGTTTACCCACTACCGGCAATAAACTTATCGGCCTATAAGAAGCAGGGCATGTTTGAAAATGGGCATGATCCAGCTCCTGCCCCACGATGGCGGAATCCTACCACTACGTACAATGGCTCCAAAGAGGATCCCAAGAATCCCTGCCCACCACTGAGGTGCTGCCTTCAAAACCTCCGCTGTAATGCAGTCTGGCCCAGGAGCTTTACCATCTCTAAGGGCCATAATATGGTCTTCAATGTCCCCTCTTTGGAACTCCATCTCTCCTTGCTCCATCTGGATCTGCCTACTACAACTCTCCTCTGTACTATCCTCCCTTTCTGCAAATAATCCCCAAAAAACTGTTCCCACACCTTTCCTGATCAATGAGTTAAAGGACTAGGACTAAGTGCTGTAAAATAGCAGCACAAAATCCAATATTGCATGTGGCTGCAAGGACATCTTCTGCATCTATGAGAGTCTCATCCAAATGCACCAGTCACATGGAAACAATACTTTTGGGTTGTTTTTCTAGAATTCATTACTTAACGGGTTCAAGTAAATCAACGCTTTGCTCAAATTACGAAACCGGAATAACTAAAACAGGGATGAACAGTACCACTCAGTATTTTGTACCTTTGGCAAGGCACGTAAATGAAGAATAAATCGTGCTCCAAGAAAGAGTTAACGTCATGGTCTAGTGTTCCTTTCACAATACATTTGCCTGGCAGTTAAAAAAAAAAATCAATAAGCACACACATAAGGGCAACCCAAGTAATTGTGCAATCGTTGGGAAAGAAACAACCACATTTTTTTTACTCCACTCTCAAGCATTCATAAAAGCACAGAATGCCAGAGGTGGAAGGTATGTCACCAGTCATCTAGTCCAAACTCCTGCTTGAATGCACGATGACTACAACAGCCCCAACAGATGGCTGTCTTTAAATGCCCATTTAAGGGAAAGTTAGCAGCACCATTTGTAGGTCCTCTGTAAATGACTGTGCCCCTCTAGCTGTAATAGGGTGTTCTGGGGAGAAATTAATACTCTGGATCACAGTGATTTCTGAGATAGCAAACCTACGTACTGTCCCTTATTCAGGAAAGTCCCCAAGTACCACAATCAGTAGCCTAGTGCTATTAGTGATATTTAATCTGGGATATAATGTTTTAAAAAGATAAACAGCTATATCCGCAAAGTGTTTTTCTGGCACATGCCCTGTTCACTCCAATAGCACAAGTACTGGGGAGAATAGCTTTGAGGATTGGAACCATACTGTGTAAGTAAGCAGAACAGTTGAGTTGTTAATTGGAATCACTTTTCCCCAAGTTTTCCCTTTGGCACTAGCGACTCTATAAGAAACAAAGACTTGTTCATCCCTTAAGCACTCTCCCCCCTCCCCCTGCCCCAGACAGACAGGGTAACTCAAGAATGCACCCTTGGGTAATGAAATATATTATTGGCCAAATTCTGCTCTGTTATTGCCAGACTGGCTTACTGCCGATTTACACTAACGTAACAGAGAACAGAGGTTAACTTTATGTATATCCGACATAAAATATACATTATTTTTGGCTGCTTCATCCATTTTCAGTCACTTCCAGTTTCATGGGATGCAACAACTGTTTCTTTAAGATACTAGGAGACAGTCCAAGCCTAATGTTTTATAAATAAGACATTCAGGATTTGCCATTCCCGCCCCCCCCCCCCCCAACTCCAGTCATTCCAAAATGTTTTTTGGCAGCCTACACTATAAGGAAAAGTCTATGAGGGAACTGCGGTTATCGCTATCTACAACTGTTAAACCACTTCCTCCAAACAGTTCTTATCGCGCTCTGCTCTCCAGGGAGGGGGCTCCGCCAGCGCAACAATTTACTAAAAGAAGAACAAGAAGTCTAAGCAAGGTTATCACTAAGATCATCTCAAGTTTCTCTAAAGTTTGCAACCGTCTTGATCTTTAGCAACTACCGCAATGAAAATACTTTCACACACAACAGGGACAACTCTAGTAGCTTGACCTCAGTAAGAGTTTGCCATAGATTTCAGTTGGATGAGGATTTGACCCAGCTGTTTAAAAACAACTCATGCTGTTCCCCTTTAACAAGAAACCCTGAATGCACATGATTACTGGAGTAGTCTGAATTGCTGAGTCACTCATTACCAGTTAATACTGGTGGATTGCCCATTAACATGCTTTAACAGTCTGGTTCAGAAACTGCAGCTAGTGCAGATGGTGGTGGTCCGTTTCCTGACGGGGCGGTGGGAGCACATAAACCTGGTGCTCCGCGCTCTGCACTGGCTGCCTATAGCGTACCGAGCCAGATTCAAGGTGTTAGTATTGATTTATAAAGCCCTACACAGTCTGGGCCCCTCATACCTCGGGAACCGCCTTGCCCTCCGCGCCTCAGAGCGATCCCTTCGGTTTGCCGGGGGTGCCTTTCTGGAGGTCCCCCGTGTTAAACGGGGGGCCACAATGGAGAGGGCGTTTTCGGTGGCTGGGGCACAACTTTGGAACTCCCTCCCCGAAGAAGCCCACCTGGCCCCGTGTCTGCTAGCTTTTCGTTGAGCTTGCAAGACCTGGCTGTTCGCCCAGGCCTTCGGAAGGGAGGGTGGGGTAGGTAGGGGGCACGGGGGATTTTATAGATTTGTAAAAAAATTGTTCTTGGGGTTATTTTAAAATATTTTAATTACTGATGATTTTTATGAATATTGTTTTTGTTTTATTTGTGTTGTAAGCCTCCCCAAGATGCCGTAGGCATGAGGGGGTGGCCAATAAATTTAAAGAAATAAAATAATTTTTTTTAAAAACAGATTTAATTTCGGATGTAATCATTTCCAATCCAAAACAATAGCCATAAAATCTAACCTGCCAATGTGTTCCGCCACCCCTTTTCCTAACAGATGCCGCAACACAGCATGTATTCGGCTTGCTAAACACGATGCTTCACAATCCCCTCCCCAGGGTGGCTGGCCATAACTGGAGCTTCTGAGAGTCTCAGGAGACATGTAGCCTTATTCAGAGTTCTTTAAAGTTTGCAGCTGCCTTGATCTTTAGCAGCTATCACAATGCAAATACTGATAACATCACCATCTTTAAGATGAGATTTCAGCTGGCGCTTCACATACTATGAAAATCATCATGCAACCCACTTGTGCCTCTTCTCTGGTATTAAAGGACACCAATCTCATGCTGAGACACGGTCTATGCATGGAGAAGAATCGTGCTGGCCAACACAAGAGGTTCGTAAAAACAACTGTTACGGTAGAAGCCATACTGTAGACCAGACTTGTGGTGCATGTGTTGGCATGCGGTTGCTCCCCCAGACCACAACACACAATCCGCTTGATCCAGGCATCAAACTCAGGCAGTCTACTAGTACTTCATCTGCCGGTTCTGGCACTGCAGGCTGGAAACCCTCCCACTGGCTCCCAGTTCTAGGACACCTCAGCAAGTGGTCTTAGGAGTGGAGAAGAGCGCACTCATTTAGAGGAAACCTTTGCTCCACTGGAGGAGTTCTCCTAGCCCTTCTCCTGACTAGAGAGACTTCCTGGGGCACCGATCCCACTCTCCTACCCAGAGGCAATCGCCAAGAGGTCTCTGTAGCCACACCATGATCTATTGGAGACTAGATTGTGATCTACCAGTTGATCTTGATCTACCTCTTGGTCACCCCAGCTGTAGACTGCAAGTATTTAAGTTCACTGCGAGACTGCAGACTCTGGATGACATGAGACCCCTAGAATTATCCGTAAGTCACTGGAGTCTATGTTTAAAAAAAGGACAGTGACTCTGCCCTCACAACAACAACGCAGCCCTGTGGCAGTCATGGCTTCAGAACTCCCCTTTTCCCCACCAATCATCACTCAGAGCATCTCAATGACAAGGAGGCCAGTAGCCAGTCACGGATATTCGGGTCAACCTCTACTGCGATTAGTTGGGATAGATAGTTGCAGCTTAACTCACTGGGTGGCCTTGGGCAAGTCACAACCTCTCAGCCTAGAGAGCCAGCGTAGCAGATAAGGCGTTACGCCTCCCCTGCATATAGGACTGCCAGCACCAGACAGGCACAGTGGAAAATCAATAGCACGCCCACGAGTGACTGCATACTGCCTGGATCCCTGCCCCTGCCCTCACAGGTGCCCTTAAAGGCAACGCACAGTAAATTCAAATCCGTGCTGGGTGAGGAAGTCCGGCCACGCAGCAGGAGGCCCAGTGCCCACACCACCACTGACATGGCAGAGGAGCAACAGCTACAGGCAATGGAGAATAGCCAGTGGGCCTCAGGTCTATGGTAGCTAAATAAGGGGTGTTCGTCCCTTACTTGGTTCACTGGTAAGTACCAGCCCCACCACCACAATATCACAAGTTTCTGCTGCGCCAGTAGCAGCCCCACCCCAAAGGGCATGCCTTGGTCCAAGGAGGAGGCCAGGATATTTGTCGCCCTGTGAGGGAAGGGCAATGTCCAATATCAGCTTGTAAACTGCTACAGGTACGAAAGTGGTATTCCAACACATCTCCGTGCTGATGGTGCAGTAGGGGTACAACAGGGACATATCCAGTGCCAGCAGTGGGCAAAGGACATGAGGTGTGAGTACAAGGAGATCTATAAACCACCACCACAGGTCTGGCCACAGAAGACAAACATGGCCATACTTCAAGGTACTGGACCGGTTCCTATGTACGGATGAGGTGATAGTGGCCTTCAGGTGTACGGCAGTGCCTTCTCCAGAAGTGCAGGGTGCCCTGGTGAGGGGAGTGGGTGTTTTCAGCCTCCGCTGGGGTGCTACAAAAGATGTGGCAAGGGGCTATGAGGGGGCATGTTTGAGATGGGAATGTGTGAGGGAGAGGGGTCCCCCACCCCTCATCAGGCAAGGCCCCACTAGAACTGTGTGCTGCTTCGTGCCCGTGAGCTGTGAGCAGAAGATTTATTTATTTATTTCCATCATCTATATCCCACCTCTCCTGCCTAGGCAGCTGGAGACAACTTACAAAAATTAAAATATATATATATAAAAAATACATAAAAGGGAGGCATAAAAGAAAATAAAAAACCCATCCTCCACACTTACCCTCACCCCCACCCCTTCACCCACCTCCCCCACCAAGATGCGGCGACCCGTGCTCACAACCTGCATGGACGGATTGCTTTCGCTATTCTTTTTGACTTTCACTTTTCATTCTAGGCACTCAATAAAGTATGTGAATTGCTCACCGACAGCCTTCTTTGGCTAGTGCAAGGTTCCTGTGGCTTGCCGAGTGCTGGCAGGCGTCCAGCCCAGCATCTACTTTTGTGGGCGGGGATGACAGGGGGGCTTATTCGCTACTCGTTGCTTCGAGACCAAATGATCTCCCTCCCCAACCTGATCTCCCTCTTGGATATGGGTATCTAGAGAAAGAGCTGTTGTTTCCTTGCTTCAAAAGGCACAATTGGGCAGTGGCTGCATTTTTTAATGGCCATTAAGCTCGCACAGCTGCTCTCTGTGCATCTACAGTTATTCTAGCATTTTGCCTAGGGAGTGAATATTGGTTGTGTACAAATCTCAGCCTGGTGCAGTTCAGAGCTTTGCTTCTGTCCCCTATTGTCCTGCTTTAATGCTTCGAAGACAGATGCTAACAGGATGGGTCTTGCAGAGCTCCTTGTGATGAGAACTGTTGTCTGCCAGGAAAGCATAAAGTATAAAAAATGCTTTTGCTGGGCTTACTTTGGAGCCATCTTGGAAGCAACTAGAGCAACATCTGCAATACTTTAGACGTCAGAAGCAGAATTCCCCAGTGGCAGTGATGAGAATGGGTGCTTTTAGATGGACAGCACCCACGGTCCTGTTCCACTTCACACCCAGGCATCCCATCTGTCTAAAGGTGGGCCGCCAGATGTGCAGACGGCGCAAAAGCGGAGCAAGCAGCACCTGCTCCACTCTAGCACCACTAGTGGTGCTCCGCAACTCCCAGCGCACTGCCAGTGGAGCGAGACACCCAAACTTGGGGCATCAGCCTGAGGTGAAGCCGCAGTCTCACTACCCACGGATGGCCATTGCAGCTCTGCTCCTGGCCAGGGATTGACCCCGGTAATGCCACAGAGCTGTGGGCGGCAGGTTAGAGCAGTGGGCAAACTGCCCGCAGCTCTATGGTCTGTGCGAGGGGGCGCACTATATGGGCCACAGCAGCTGCCAGATCTGTATAAACCCAGTGCAGATGGGGCTGCACGTGGAGATGCGGGGCTTGCCACCTGTGCAGCTGGGGGGTGGGGGTGGGTGGGTGGGAGACGTATCCCTGCACTACCAAGGGACGTTGCTCCCACTCCGAAGCAGCGGCCGCCGAGAATAAACGTAGGTTTGAAGATGTGACGTTGTAAAACCCTCAGAGGGGTTTGACAATGCCGCATCTTCAAACCTGAATCTGTTCTCGGTGGCCGGCACTCAGAACGGGAGCAACGTCACTTCTGGTAGCGTGAAGCAATGTCTAAACGCCCCCATCCCCGCGCAGGTTTCTCTCTCTATGTATCTTTGCATGCCGCTTTTAAGCGCCTCGTCTAAAAGAGCACTACCAGAGTACTATCACTGCATTTACCGCATAGCATTCTTGATTTAATGTTTCTCGCGGCATTGTGTGAAGAAAAAGGGTACAAGCCTACAACTTATCTTCATGTTTTCTTCATCAGATGACACTGCAGATAAAGAAATATGTATATCCTCTGCAGTTACAAAGCAGCCTTAACTACCTCTCTCATGAATTCTGGGAATCTTCCCACTTGCAGATAATCAAGACTGTTTGAGACTTTCCCAAAGTCAGCTGACTGGGCAGAATTTTAATTTGGGTATTTTAATAGATGCCCACACAACATTGTAGTGTAGAGTTGCAGGTGAGGAACTTTAACAGAAGTTCTGCAAAGTTGGACAGACCTTAGGTTGCCACCTCTTGTGATGTTGACCCTGACACTCCCATAGATCAAAGTGGGAGCAACAGGGGTAAACCCTATAGGCCAGGGACATCTGTAGACGGTCTAAAAAGGGAGAGCAAAACAGCAGCTTTTAAATATAGATGCCAGGCTAGGCTGACTCCCCCAAGTACATCAACAAAAATCTGAAATTTACAGATAATCATGGTTTATTTTAGCTTACTCTTGTCATGCTTTATACTAATCAAAAGACACAGCGGGGATCTTATTGGATAAAGGATGTATACAACGTACATATGAATGTAGCTACTATCAAAGGAACAGCAGTGGGGATGTAACACTAGGATGCATCGTTATCTCCAGTTTGTCGCAAAGTGGTCACTTACTTTCCTAGCGACTGAACTCTGTTCTTATGCAATCAGACAGACCAAACTAAATTATTAAAATATACATTTCACATTTTCACATTTGAGGTGACAGATGAGATCTTAAAATTTTGAGCACATACCAATAAGAGAACAAGATTTAAAAATAAATAAATAAAAAATAAAAAAAGAGAAAAGAGAGAGAGAAAAGAACATTGGGTAGATGAGTTTCTTCCCTTACAAAATGTTCTATCTGCAACTAGATAGTCCATGCAATCACATTAAAAATAAGTTGAAGTAGACCTTGAGCAATTATGTTAGCAAGAGCTCTCACCTCTAAACTTCGACTCTAATAATCTCACTAGGGTTCAAGTACATCTGCTGTATTTAGAGTAAAACAGGAAGGTTACATGCTTTCTAGTGTGAAAGGCCCTGCAGAAATATGTCTGCAGATAAGCCCCAGAAGATAAGCCTCCATTACAAACTTCCCACTTCCCTGATTTACATGCATCCTTTACCAATACAAAACCTCACTCAAAGGGAGTGGAGTCTGTAGAACAGACAGCTTGCCTGCAAGCCTGCAACCCATGTCCTGCTCCTGCCCCAGCCTGCCCTCACCTCATCTTGCCTGCAAACCTGCACCCAACCCATGCCCTGCTCCTGACCCAGCCTACCCTCACCTCACCTTGAGTGAAAACAGACATAAGGTTAACTCAGTCCACTTTAACATTTCTTATACATGTTTCAGGGCTGCATAGGGCACCAATGCAGCCCTGCAATATGCATAAGAAATGTTAAAGTGGTGTTAGCATTATGTCTGTTTTCACCCCTTGCCTGCAAGTCTGCACCTAACCCACGACCTGCTCCTGAGCCAGACTGTCCTCACCTTGCCTGCACTTAACCCATGCCATGCTCCTGACCTTCTCCGCTGGAGCCTGCCTCCACCCTGTTCCTCCGCCAACCTGCTTCCAAACTTGCTTGGCTCCCAACCTGTGCCTCTGTCCCCTTCTTCCCTCAGATTGCTTTCTCAGCTCTGATCCTTGACTCTGCTT
This sequence comes from Sphenodon punctatus, assembly GCA_003113815.1. Taxonomy (NCBI): domain Eukaryota; kingdom Metazoa; phylum Chordata; class Lepidosauria; order Sphenodontia; family Sphenodontidae; genus Sphenodon; species Sphenodon punctatus. The sequence continues at coordinate 7,221,286 of QEPC01014730.1, read as the reverse complement.
CACACCTCGGCCTAGGATCTTCATCCTCTGACTTCCTAGCTCTGACCCAGCTTGCCTTCGATCAAGGGCACCAGCAGAATTACATTTGGGGGAAAGCAGGAGACTTTCCAACATGACCACATCCCTTGCTGAGCATCCTGATGATTGCAAGGAGTGGGGCCAGACAGGAGTCAGGTGCATCCCCCACTCCCAGCGCCCATGCTTTAGACCCCTGACTATGCCCATCACCTTGGGCCCTGATACTTCAAGACTAGACTCTCCATGCAACAGAAACTCCTCCAAGAAATTGAATACCTTTGAAGGGTGGGAGGGTACAAAATGCCATGGGAGGGGAGCCAATTCAGGTGTAATGAAAATCAAACGCAGTTCAGATGACTGTGAAATTGTCTTTTACACTTTTACACCAGAGCCGAGTTTGTACCAGAGAGGCACAGAGGTGCAAAGATGGAGAAAGGGTCAAACTTCTGAAGAGAGTGCCCTTTGTGAATCACAGGCAGGAAGTGCTGCTTGTTTTAGGGCTTGTTCAAACATTAGCAGCTGGCAGTCACTATAGGAAAGGCCCATAGCTGGGGCCACAAATCTTTCATAGAATAGTCTAGTGAATTTTACAGGGTAGGAAGAGAATAAAAAGTAACGGAAGAATCACCAAGTTATATAGTATTTGCTACGCTAACATACACAAGAGCTTTTCAAGTAGTAAGCAGCCGACTTAACACAAAGATCAATGCTAATGTAGGTACAATTAAAATCAATAAAATGAAGACTCCTGCTTCTCTTAATGACCGTATGAGTAACCCACGATTTTGAAACAGTCTGCTGACTATTACAAGGTTGTTCTCCTTCATACCGTGGGCTTGTCATCTTGCAAGTCATCTTTGTAAGAAGTGAATGCTCTTTCCGCAGCGCAGACTGCAAACAGCCACTGAGAGACTTTGGAGATGATGACAGCAGGTTTTGTGATTCATGAGACTTCTTGATTTCTAGGATTACCATGATCTCCCTGACAAAGTCGTAGGTAGGACTACAGGGGTTCCGGAAGTGGGAGGGGGCAGGGCATGGGACAGTACAAGACTGGAGATGAAACTTTAAAGATGAAACTTTGCTATATTTTCCCAGAGGATTATTCAACCCTAGGTTTTAAACTAAAAATGCCTGTGAAACTCACTGAAGTCCTTGTAGGACCAGGTCCATGGGGTTGGGGTGCGGCTCTCAGAGCAGCAGAGTTCAGGTACACCTATAGCCCTTTAAGGGGACCAAGTGTAAAGGCTTAATTAAGATCAGCTCAGTGTCTCCAGCTGGGTGTGGCTGCAAACCAGCAAAACCTCAGCTATAAATGAGGAGCTTGTATGGAGAAAAATCACCAGGGAAGAGGCAGCCAGCTAAAAGACACTGCTTCCAAGGGGGCTCAGGTACAGAGGCCAGCCCTGTGGCACAGAGGGCTAAGCCTGGAAGCCAGCTGGCAAGGGACCGAGCTGGGAGAAGCTGTATGGTGAAGATTTCAATGTCATGAATATATGTGGTTTGGAGAAAACATGGAGCACTGCAACTAAAGCTGCACTGGAGAAAGAAGCATTATGTGGATGGCTCGGGGTGAGCTCCTGCAAAGACTCACTCTAACAGGGCCCTGCCCTATTACAATGCTCCACAGTCTTTTCCTTTCAACTGCTTCTTTCACACTTTTTCCTGCTGCTAACCTCTCCCCATCCCAGTTTATTCTAAATCTGACACACTAGATGTCTGGCGCTGTCTGCCGTCAACTAGTTTGGGCCTGCATACTTTCTAGCTACTCCTTCCGCCCCTTGATCAAAATATTTCAGCATGTTGGGCTAGCATTCTTGCTCTTGCAAAGTTACCATTACTTGAGTATCCATTTCACAAGAGAGCAACTGCTTAAGTCAAATTGGTCATGGGACAAGCCGTGAGTTACTAATTATAGATGTTATTTCTGCATTAACAAGAATAAACTCCCACCCAGTTATCTCATCAAGTTAAAAAAGTGAAGCAAGTCTGCAGAAGCATATATATATATTTAGTGATCATGACTCTCCCCCTATGGCCACACAGTCTGAACATTTTTATTTTTGTATCTATGTAACTAGGGCCGCGTTCACGTCTGTGGCGGCGGTGGCAGCGGCAGCAGAGAGCGCGACGAGGGAAAACGCGGCAATGGGAAGGAGTCTGATGACAGGAAAAGAGCTGGTGCAAACGGGGATCTGCCGTAGCTTCTCTCGCACGTCCGGGCGCAAAATCCTGCCCTGAAATGTGCAAGAGAAGCTGCAGCAGATTCCCATTTGCACCGGCTCTTTTCCTGTCATCCGGCTCCTCCCCGCTGTCACATCTTCCCTCACCGCTCTCTCTGCTGCCACAGATGTGAATGCGGCCTCGCACTCATTCACAAAAGAGATCTGGCCTCTTCTTCTAAAGAGCTCTGAAGGATAAAGCCTAGAAAAGTAAAACATCCATTTTTAAAAAGGGACAACCTTCAATTTAAAATTAAAAATAAAAATTCAAGGTGCATTCAGACAGGCCGTCTGCATCTAAACTTTCCTGACAATATTTTTGTTTTGTTTTATGATGGTTTATAGAAGTGTGTCTCTGAAAAAAAACAACCTCAAAACTCTTTCTCCCTCCTTTTGAAGCATGAAAGACCCAAACAAGTGAATCTGAGAATATGAGGGGCTTGATTCTATTCTATCTTGCATAATCAAATTGTTACACGATATCAAATTAGAATCCTCCACAGATTTATCCCAGCGGGGTTTGGCTCTCATTCTGCACAAGTGGGAAACACTACTGGTACACAAGGTGCAAAGCAATGGGAAAAGCAAGTCTGCAGTGCTGTCAAATGTGCAAAACTAAGAATGAGAAGACAGAGAGGAGTTTGTCCAACTTCTTCCAGTTATATGAATCTCAGGTGTTACTTGTAGGATTATTAACCAAAACCATTTTTCATCATAGGATTCTTAAACTGATCGTAACCCTTTATTTTTCTCTATGGAGTGGTTACTTGGTATCCCGAACTTTATAGCTACCCAATTCTGTAATAGGAATTCTTATCCAAATATTCAATATATTGGCAAAGGCAAGCAGGAACCAGGATAAGTACTTTTAAAAAGTATAATCTATATATAAACCAAAATGAGGAATGGAGCTCCCACCCACCCCCATACCGTACTGTTCCTTAGTAAATTAGATGTAATCAGTAGGTACGTCAAGAAGACTAGATGAATGGCTATGTGATTCATACTATTAAGTCTTTGTATTGCTTTTGCCAACTGTCTTTTTGTGCATTTGCTTATTTTTTCAAACATACTCAGGGTTTCTTTAGACATAACAAAGATTGGGTGTTCATAACCACTAAGCATATGTTTGGCCATTGTGTGTAAGCACCATAACAATCCTAATACCAATTTGGCCACCCGTTGAACATGCAGTGTGAACACCATTACATCACAAGGACAATTTGCGTGTTCTGGCTGAACACGTGGCCAGCGTTGTGTCTAATGATATCACGTGGCGTGTTAGCAGGTACAACACGGGGAACGAGGCGGCAGCGCTTGTGTGCTGAGATCGGGGGGCGAGCAAACTACCGATTTGCCCCAAGATGAGCTGTGCGTCTAAGTAGCCCCATATGGTGAACACGGGGCCAAACCAATGTTCATATCAAGGTCAAAACACACATTCAAACACTCATTGACATTATCTGTAAAGACACCCTAAGTGTATGTTTAAGAAGTGGATAGTAAATCATAAACCAGAATCTGATCCCAAGGTTTCCACTTGCAGATCCCCTCTGTTCTGCCTGGACACAGTTCTGTTTTCATCTCTCATTTGCCAAGAGTAACAGAAAACTAACTCGTTGAATTTTCCATGGACCAGGATGTTCTTGGTTCTCCCTTCAGTCTTTAGATTGGAGGTGGGGAAGTTTTTCCCTCCTCAGGCAGCTTTGAAAACGAGTACAAGCTTCGCACGCAAGTAGCATAGGAGTTGAAGGTGGGGGCGATAAGGGTGGTCTGGATGGCAAATGGATGAGGAGGGTCCGGATCATGAATCTATGCCGTGGTTCTGAAACTTTTTAAAATCATGCCCCCCCCCTTCCACCTGTTGTAGAAGCCCCACACACCCCACACCTTCTTCCCCCTTGCAACCCTTCTATTCCTTCCCCTCTCTCTTCCTCTTT
>QEPC01014730.1:7202145-7216574 GCA_003113815.1 Sphenodon punctatus | reverse complement strand
GGGGGGGGGGGGGGACTGTGTCCGCTGAGTGGTAGGGCCGCAGAACACCCACACCTGTGGAGTGAGTGGGGAGGGATTCTAATGGGCGACTCCCTGAGTGACCACTATACCCGCACAGGCAGACTCCATGCACACACCCCATCACCGATGGGCCCTGCAGACAGCTCCTGATAGAGCAGGGAGGCAGCAGGGCTACGGACCTGTCCGCTGGTGTGGGCGGGTGCCCCAGTTCCAACAAGCCAAGGATGTGCGGGCGCCTGCCCCCATCCACTGTTTTGCCCTCCCTTGCACGGGGCATTCCAGACTTTTCTCTGGTGCCCCATGAGTGGGTGCTATGTGGGTCACAGGAGCATGCATTCACCCACACCACCTTCCCATGAGCAGGCGGGAGGTTGATGGGTGGCCATGTACGGTAGCGTCTCATTTAAAAAAAAAAACCACTACAGGCTACAATCCTCAAACCAGTTACTCTAGAAACTCATTCTGGAGTATGTAGTTTGAAGACTGCAGCCTATTGTATTTCGTCTTGAGGCAATGATAAATATGTAGTGATGATTTCAGGCTGTAGTTATACATATTCAGTAACTACTTTCTCAAAGGATTTTCCATAGATTCTGAGCCTGATCCAGCAGCCTGCAGAAGGGCATAATCATCATAAATGTAACATTTCCTCGACCTATTGATGTGACACCAGGTATGTTTAAAGAACTGTGCTAAGCACCGATGTTATTAGTACAACACGACTAATGTTCATCTTGGATCATAGTTTTAGAAGTCTTTGAAAACATGAGCGCCCCGTTTTCAGAAGCGAACACAGTTTCATGAGAGGAAAGGCTCAAAGAATTTGGTATATTAAGCTGAGAGAAGACGACGACTAAGGGCGTTTTTAGACGTTGTCACTTTTCCCCAAAATTCAAAATTCCCCAAATCCAGCAAACTTCTGGGGGGGGGGGGGGAAATAGACACACACACCCCAGCCAGAATTTGCTCAGACTTCGTCGTAAAAAGTGGTGCCATGTGACTCCTGGACGTTTTGAGCCCCAAACTTGTAAAACCCCAATAGCCAAGGTCTCACAATTCTGGGTCTCAAAACATCCAGAAGTCGCGCAGCGCCACTGTTTACAACGGCGCCAGGGTGACTTCTGAGGGAGGGGGGTGAGCATCTAAATACCCCCCATCCTCTGTAGGAGTTTGCCAAACCTCGACTTTTGAAGTCCAGGAAAAAGCAGCAGCGTCTAAAAATGCCCTAAAAGCAGTTTTCAAATCTCTAAAAGGATGCCACAAAAAAGATGGCGAACATTTGTCCTGCACTGTTACTGAAGGCAGAACAAGAGAGAATGGGCTGAAATGGCAACAATGTAGATTTTGGATAAAAATTAGGAAAAGCTTCCTAAGTGCGAGAACTGTTGAGCAATTGAATAAGCTGTCCAGGGAGGCTGTGGGATCTCCTTCCCTGGAGGTTTTCAAAACCCACTGGAAAGAAATCAGTCGGTGACACTGTAGGCAGGGATATCCTGCCATGGAAAAGGGGGTTGAACTAGATGACCCAACCCTGAAATTCTATTATTCATATGCCTCAGTGCTTTGGATGTCCGACTTAACACACTTGAGGCTTGATTTTCAGTTCTTGAGAACCCACACCTCACGCTGCATGGATCTGACACCATGATTATCAGAAGTGCTGGAGTCAATGGAGCTGTGCATCCTCCAGGATAAGGCAGAAACTACCTTAAGTGCAGTCCAAAAATGAGACGTGCAATCAGTGGACACTTCTCAAGACATTTCTGCCTTAACCTAGAATATTCCGACAGCCAGTCAGTCACATTTTACAGTAGCTTTGTTTATGATCAACAACCTTTTTAAAAAAAAACCAAAACACACAACCACCTTATTCTGAGATTCTTTATATGTTTCTCTTGCTTTATGCATTGCTATGACTTGCCAAACTCTCTAACTCCTAGGACTGGGGGAATATGTCTTTTTCCACTACTACTAATACACACAACTGTTAAACTACTTATACATTATGTGGATAATGAAAAGTGGTTTGGGGGTTTTTTAATTTTAAAAAACCCTTTTTATTTAATTTTTAAAAAAATACTCCTTGATGGTAGCAACATGGAACATTTGTCTTCATGCTGCTCTACAGGAGAGCAGTTTGATAATCTTACAAATGAATTTCAGTTTCAGCATGGTATAAATAATGCCAAGCAAGGCACAACCTTTAAAAACAAGACAAGTCACAGCCCGCTCAGAGTTATTCCCTCCCCCATCCCTACTTTCAGGCAGGAGAATCCAGGGAACTTTCTTTTCAAGTCAGAATTTATCAAATACTTTGGCAGCTGCTGAAGGATTTAAGAACATAAGTAGCACCATACTGAGTCAGACCAATGGTCCATCAAGCCCAGCATCCTGTCCTCCAACAGTGGTCAATTTCGATCGTATGGGAGAAGAACCAACAGTCACAATGGGCAATCCATTCCCTGTTGTTTACTCCTAGCTCCCAACAGTAAGAAGTTCATCCTGTAAACCACTTGGTTAATAGCCATGAATGGACCTACTCTCCAAGAACTTATCCAGACCTTTTTAAAACCCGGCTATACTACTGGCCCTGACAACATCCTATGGCAACAAATTCCATAAGTTAATTATGAGTTGAGTGAAAAAGTACTTCCTTTTATTTGTTTTAAATCTGACGGCAGCTAGTTTCATGGAGTGTCCCCTAGTTCTAGCACTATTTGAGAGGGTAAATAACCGTTCCCTCTCTACTCGTTCCACACCACTCAAGATTTTATAAACCTTTATCATGTCCCCTCTCAGTCTGCTCTTCCCTAAGCTGTAGAGACCCAGCTTGTCAAGCCTCTCTTTGCACGGAAGCTGTTCCATACCCTTTATCATTCTCGTTGCCCTTCTTGGCACCTTTTCTAGTTCAGCTATGTCTTTTTTGAGATGGGGTAACCATAACTGCACACAATATTCCAGGTGCGGTCACACCATTGATTTAAAAAGACAATCGCCACCCTTTATTTTTACTCAGTGACAGAGTAATCCAGCCAAAGTTAGCAAAGTGTCACGGGTGCAAGGAGGGCAAAACTTTTGTGACCCCGCTGGGAGGAAGGAGTCAGAGGGAGAAGGTTTGGGAGGCATCCAGAGCCCCGTGGGGAGATCAATGGGAACAACTAGCATTTACCTTGCAACTGGGCCGAAAGAGACTCTTGATGCTGCTGGTACTTGGTTGCCACCACCTCGGCTTTCCTCAGCTGGCTCTGTAACTCGTAGTACAGCATCGCCCCGTAGATGAAGCCAAACACCACGGTCAGGAGCAAGAGGGTCTGGAAAATCCGCTTCTGTTTTCGGGAACACATCCCGTTGCCCATAGTCCCTCCTTTCGGATCCTGAAGCCCTCCCCACCCACCCGCTGGCGTCTAGGCTGCAGGAGGAGGCGGAGGAAGCGGCAGCATTGGGCACCGGAGGAAAGAAAGGAGGCGGGAGACCCCGAGCACTTTTCTTCAGCCCCCTCGAACGGCTTCTGCCATCCACCCAAACGAGCCACTTCGTGGGAGCGGGGGCCCCAGGGGCATGCTGCAGCCCTGGGGCTGCCTGGCTGGAGCCCGGGACGGGCACTGGGTGTGTGGAGGGGGAGAGGAGCTATCTAGTCTGTGCTACTTTGGGTGCGGGGGGTTGGGAGGGGTGTCTAGGGAGCAGTTTCCCGGCCCTCGGGGCTCGAGGTATCGGTGTAGCTGGGATCCCTTGGGGGCGCTGCTCTCTACCTGAGTTAGGAGGCTCCTCTGCAGCACTCCTGCCTGGGGGGATGCGCTAGGGGAGGGGGCTGCTCTTCTTAGCAGCTCCCTTACTTTACCCCGGGGGACTTTAGGAGGGAGGTCTCTCCCCAGGTTATTGGGGGGCTTTTCTCCCCGCCGGAGTTACTTTGGTGCCATCTTGAAGGGAAACAAAGGAAACTTCTGCTCCCTGGCCACCTTCCAGCCAGCCCTGCAACTTACGTGTCACCTCCACTCCCCGGGCTGCTCTCTTCAGCGGGATCCCCGAAGGAAGTCCCGCTCCGGGCGCTGCCTCATTGGGCCCAGCCTCTGGCCTCTCCCCTCCCTTCGGAGAGGCAGGGCCTTGTGCGCATTGGGCGCTCCCTGTGTCCGTCTGGCTGGCAAGCTCGCTCCTTCCCTCTCCACGCCCCTCTCCCTTCCCAGCCTGGCGGACACTTGAGAGAGAGTTCGGGAAGCGGCAGGATCGTAACCCTCTGCGCCCGATCTCCCCGGCGCTCTGCGTGTGTGTGTGTACAGTCCAGCTGTGTGTGGCCACGGGGAGGGCGCGTAGCTACCCATTCCCGCTTGGAATCCTTAGCGAGTGGGGGGGGGGCGTGCCCGGCCACGTTGCAATGAAAGCAGACGGGTAGAGACGGCACTTGGAGCACAGTCCCAGCTGGCAGATAGAGGGGAGCGCTGCAGTCCTGCCTGGTGGGAAACATGTGCGTTGCAAGCGTGGAGACGGGTGCCGAGTTGAATTGTGCTGCCGGGAACTTTAAGCAAGTGGGTGCATTTTCGTTGCACATTCATGTGCGCAGTGTTGGAGACACGGGCTGTTTGCGATCTTCGTCCTAAAGCCGGGGGAGATGAGTTATTGGCTTCCGTTAGGGCTGAATGTGTGTGTGTTCCAGATGCACGGGCGTAAGTGGGGGGTGAGTGTGTCTCCCATTCATGTCTTTCTCGCTCTCTGCTGTTGTCCTCTCTCCCCCATGTCCCCTCCAGAGACTCCGCCACTGTAACCAAACGCGTCTTCCTGCCCAGAAGCTCAAACTCGCGCAGCAGTGCAAAGATGTCTGTGCAGGACACATGCCTGCTGCGAAAGTGAAGGCTCTAATAAACCGCTGTCCTAAGCTAATTGGTGGGCTTCATTTCCCAGTGGTCTGGCTATGGGCTAGCAGATTGGAAGCAGAGAGAGCAGGCTGCTATTATACCCATCTCAGAGAGAGGAAAATGACAATCCCAGGTGAAAGGAGAGAAAACGAAGAGGAGGAAAAGGTCAGAGTTGAAGCAAGGGATGAAGGAGTAGCTTGTTTAGTGTGTGGTTTTTAAAAAGAAACAAACAAAAAATCCCCAGACTTTCTTTAATTTAGCTTCATTAAAGTCTCTTGTACTTCAGAAGCCTGTTCATGATTATATAGCTTTGAGCGCAATGAACTGGAATGCTACAACTGGGACAGTTCAGTAACTAGCTTCTGAACTAGTTAAGGATCCACAATGTAATAATAAATGTAATCAAAATATCTCACCTTTTAAAAGAGAAAAAGTTGTGAAGATTTTTGACACATTTCACACAGAAACATTCCTCCCTGTCCCCTGCCTCACCAAAACCTGATTTCTTATAGTTGTCTTTGTAAATATCACGCAGGGTGTGTCCATCTCAGGCTCTCCACACCAGACTTCTTCGTTTTCTCTGCCAAAAAATTGGAAATTCTCTGGGGAGACCCTAGATTCTCTAATTAAAAGCACCAAAATCTCAGGTTTTTGGCTGTTAAAATTAGAAAGTGGTTATTGCAAATTATTCATTTTTTGGTGACAATTTGATGTACTGGTTACCACTCAAATAACAAAATAAAACAATATCCCACACAGCCAGCCCTGGCACGGAGCCCAAGTCTCTGCCTCTGCAAGCGGGGGCGTTCCACTCCAATCTCCACTTCCCTGCCACTCCCAGCATGGAAACCAACATACCTCTGCCTTGCCAAAAGCCAGATGCGGTTGTGTTTTTCTCTCACCAAATCTCTTCTCGTGGACGCGGGTGCATACCAGAAGCTCCACCTCTTTTAGATTTATGCTGCCACCAGTGAGGTTTTGTAGGCGGAAAATTTCCCAGAAACCCCTGGAATTCTGTGTTTTTCTCTGATCAAATGGGAATTCTGCATTTTTCTGTGGGTTTTCTGCGCTAAATGGAAAAGCAGGAACTCTACTCATCACCTGGCATTAACACAGAATTAAGTTACAGAAATTTATTTTTTAATTTAATTAGTTTAGGCACTGGTCCTAAATATACTTACTCATGAGGAAATCAATCAGTGAAGAGCTTCAGAATTGCAGCACAAATTGCAACCTAGCTCCCTAGTTCTAGATTTGATCGATCCTAAATGGCAGATGAGCAAGTAAGCATAACTTTGGTTCAGTGGAGCTGTAGGACGCAATCACCCACCATTAAAGTCCATTGGAGCTATGCCACTGACTTCATTTAGTTTATTTTTTCAAATTTATATGCTGCCCTTCCCAAAGGCTCAGGGCAGCTCAAACAATAAACATTAAAATTTATACAAAAATACGCTAAAAGCTTCCAACCTTCCCACAAAACCCACCCAATAGCACCTTCCAATTCCCCACATCCCAACCCCCCTCAGACCCCTACTCAAAAACCACCCCTATCCTCACCTGCCAAATGCTTGTTGAAACAAAAAAGTCTTACACCACCTCCGGGAGACACTCAGGCTTGGACTGAACCAGACCTCCAGGGGAAGGATTTCCATAGCATTGGGCAGTGACCAAGAACGTCTCCCAGAAACTCTTGTTATATGGACAAGGCTAACAGACCGTACCCACATGGAGGCACTCCTGGCCAATCGCAGAGGCCGCAATGGGTCATGGTAGAATAGGTGGCCTTTCATATATACGGGGCCCAGACTGTTTAGGACCAGCACCTTGAATCATGCTCGGAAAGCTATAGGCAGCCAGTGCAGACTTCGGACTTCTTTAATGTTGGAGGTTTGCGTCCTTAACAGTCATGGGTACCCAGATCTCTGAGGACTGGGCTGTAAAACTGTGTGTTGCTAAACTGGAAAAACAAAATTCCATCAACAGTTGAAAACTGGTGACCAGGTCTGGCCACTAGCGAAAGAATGATGTACCATAAGACAAATGGCCAAGACAAATTTCCAAATATGAAATGCTTTCCTGGAGGTAACGGGATAAAATTTGTTGGGCACTATGACCTTCCTAACCACTTACCACTCCCTCTTCCTGTTATACCTTCCCTCCCCTTCAGGTCTTATTTTCCTACATCCTCTCTGCTCTTTATTGAGCCTTTCTATCACTTCTCCCATCTTCTCTTCCTCCTGGCCTGTCTGCCATTATTTCTTTCTTCCTATCCTTACTTACTAACTAAAGGAGAAGTGACTCCTCATTACTTGCTGTGAACCAGGAGGACCACGTATAGGGTATTTGCAGAATATTATTATGGTTGGAGACAGGTCCCTGCCCGGAGGGGATTACAATCTAGAATGGACAAGGGGCGGGGCACATGGAAAGAGAAAAGGAGACATTCATGAAGCTGAGACGTTGCAGGGACACGAGGGAAATCATGAAGGATGAGGCAGCAGAAGGAGAAATACACATGAGCCATCTTGTGGGGGTGAGGAGCTAGGGAGAGCCTGATGGACGAGGTAGGTTTTGAAGGTTGCTAGGGAGGGTCACAAGGTTGTATTGCATGATGAGCCATGCTCTTTATTATATTTGGTGTCCTTATCTTTTCTTGTATTCCATTTTTACACTTCAAGTTGCAAAATGTAATTAAAAACGCATCAGAAAAATAGGTTTTTCAAAACTTCTCTCTCTATAATGTGGCCCGAATCACTTATTTGAACTTGCTAGCTTTCCCTAAATCAGGTGATAATGTTCAAATACCTGAGATTTTACTCATGCAAGAAGTTTCATTCATTCCGATTCCTAGTCCAGAGCCACAAACCTGAAACCATGGGCATCACCAGATGTTACGACAACCCTCTGCAAATCTATCGCTTCCTGGAATTGATGAAGTCATCTCGGCGATGTGTGTAGCTGTTTTTAAAGATGTCTGTGCTGCTGTGTGTTCTCACAGCTACCTGTTAGTTTGCCAGAAACTGTCACTTGATGCAAGGGATCTATGGTATCTTGGGTGACCAAGTGGAACACCGGACTTATCTACATGTCACAGCAGTTACATACAAGTGGCAGCTACATGCTGTCCATAAGCATGATTTTTGGGATCCCAATGAGTGAACGTTGCTCCGAGAAATGTGTGTTTGCAAAAGCAGAAGTAACAGGTAAATGTATAGGTAAAAACAGCTGTTCAGTTGGTGGAACTGCTCCCCAGCCCACGGAAAATCGTGGGTAACATGGCCTGGGTTGGAGTGGGGCATAGACCTGATGTGCTTGTGACTTGGGAGCTCTCGGGCCACCCACATGGCCCAGGTAGGGTTGGGAGCATGTAGGTGGTCGACCCTTCCCACGTCCTGCTCCCAGTGCCCTGCCATGACAGACAACCATGGCAATTGGCCATGAGAACCCCCGGCACAGGTATGCCGCATGGGAACAGATGTGCTGCCCACTGTGGGCCTGCTTTAGGCCACAAGGGCAGCCCTTAGCTCAGGCTGTGACCTCAGAGATTTGCCGAGGTCACAGTCTGGACTAGCCACCATTGCCGCCAACGCTCCGCAGGGCAATCTTGGGCCAACAGCTGGTGGTGGTGTATTTACATGTGCCAGCGGAGCCCGGACCACAGCAGGCCACGGTCCCATCCCATCTGTTTTTACTCTGTTTAACACACCCAAACAATAGTCTTACATCTGGCAGCAGCCCATGTAGAGCCAGCCTTACTACAGGGCAATCACCAGGTGACTACCCCAGGCCCTGCTCTTTCTTCCAGGGCCCTGTGGTGGGCCCCATGTTCACCAGGGCAGAGTGCAAGGTCCCCATTCTCTCTTAGTGGGACCCCAAATATAACCATCTCGGGCCCCATGGAAGGTGCCTTTGTGGGGGTAAAAACACAGAGGAGGGGATTGGGCCACCAAGGGCCCCACATTTTATCCATGGCCGGTGCCCTGCAGCTTCCAAGGGCAGCTCTGAGCCCATGGACACAGAGGGACTTGCCCACTCATTTCATGCTATTGCCCTCAATGGAACTACTCGCAAGTATGTGGTTTCAGGGTTGCAGCCTTTGTGATTTAAAATCAGTAAATGCAAAGAAAACCTTTTGGGTTCAGAAGGCAGAAGGATATAATCTACATTCATTCCAGGCTCAGGGAGATTTTAAACGAGCAAGGATTAGGGATGGGGGTGGGGTGTCTGTGGCCGCTGAGTGACACAACTGCGGAGCAGCCACTCAGGTGGAGTGAGTGGGGAGGGATTTAAGGGGTAGCTCCCAGCGTGGCTACCATGGCAGCCACCTCGCACTCCCCCCTGCCATGGACCATGGGGGAGGGGAAAGCACGCCGGGCTGGCCTTTTAAATTGACATGTCCCGGCATGCACTCTAGGGAACCCGGGCTCCCCACCGCTCACAGCCAGTTCCTGTGACTTGCAAAGGCCGTGTCCCCTGCCCACAGTGCCTATGAGTGAGGGACCTGCCTGTGGGTGTGGATGGCCACCCCAGTTGATATGGGCCAGGGATGCATATAGGCGCCCGTTGTCATGCACTTTTTGGCTTGCCCCTCAGGGCACACTCCGGCTTTCTCGGCAGTGCTCCGTGAGAGGCCATGAGTGGGTGCTGAGTGGCTCTTATGGGAACACGCATCCCCTGGCTCCACCTTCAGACAGGCAGTCAGAAGAGTAACTCCTGGGTAGCCATGTATGGTAGCATCGTGTTTAAAAACACCCTCAGAGCCTGTTCATCAGCATTTTATCTCTGCCCTGGGCCCCGCAGAGTCTAAGGCCATCCCTGCCACTAGGGGAGAATGAGTAGTGTCCTAGTAGGAACAAGTACACCAGGGTGGGAAACTTCAGACACAGGGGTCAAATGGGGAGTTTTGATTTGGCCCCTTTCTCTATTCCTGGATCTGGCCCCTGGGTCCAGTTCCTACCCCCAAACACTGAAAGGCTGAGCTCAGGGTAAGGAAACAGAGATAAGCTCACACATGCAGAAGAATAGGGGACAGATCAATGACACAGCTCCATGATCTCAGCTCTCCTTTTCCTGAGGGCACCGCAGAAGTACTCCCGTCCTCAACTTCTATGTGGCCCTCAGAGCTTATACTAATGTTCAGAGCGGCTCCCAGGAGGGAAAGGGATCCGCACTTCCTCTGGCAGCCTAAGATTAAAATGCATTAAGATTCTCTGCATTGTTTTAAAACCATAACACATTTTAATTGCTTATGGCTGCAATCCTGAAACTACCTATGATGAGCCTGCAAATCCAAGGCTGAAAACTATGAGTCCCAGATTGAATAAAATCTTACGAAATTTATCATAACAGTGCACTAACCCAAATGGGGAAAGAAAAGGAGAGAGATGCTCGTTTTTGGAAAAGAAATGCAGCCCACGTACCCGATCCTGAGCTCCTGACTACAACAGGTGAAGCATCAAGACTCTTACCTGTGTTTCTGACCGTAGGTTGTTGGCTTCGCTTTGGCATGTTTGCATCTTCTTCATTCTCTTGGGGCTTAGCCCAAAGCTTTTAAGTCAATGGGTTTTATATCGGACTCTGAATTTTCCCTTTGGCTATACTAATTAGGATTAGATTTCCTTTTGCTTTTACAATATCTATGTATGTTTGCTTCCAGTCTTGGCAATATTTCTATAGTCATGCCTCTCATCTCAGATGTGAAAATACCGTTTGTTTCGATATCACAAATCTGCTAGTCCAAAAAATTATTTTATATGTTTATTTATTTATGTTATTTATATAGCACCAGCAATGTACCTGACTGTGCAATCAGTAGTTATAAACAGGTCCCTGCCCCAAGGGGCTTATACTCTAAGAAGGACAAGAGAGGGGAGAAAGGAAGAGGGGGAACATAGGGAGAGACAATGATACATTCATTAAGTAGAGAAGTTGCAGGTGCACGTGCTTAGCTTAGTTACAGGGAAAAGGAGGACTCTTGAGTGAAGAACGAGGAATCTGTGATGAGTCTATGGGAATGAAGAGCTAGGGAAAACCTGATGGAAGGGGTAGGTTTTCAGGAGGAATTGGGAGGGAGGGAGCAGAACAAATGTGTTCAGGGAAGGAGTTCCAGGCATGGGGGGGGGGCAGCAAAGGAGAAGGGTCAAATATGTTTTAAGGAGTTGCGAGTTGGTGAGGGTGGCAGCGGAGGAGGAGTGAAGCTCCTGGGCAGGAATGTGGTGGGAAATAAGTGTGGAAAGATGGGGGGGGGGGGGAGCAAGACCATGAAGGTAAAGACAAGGAGCTTGTGCTGAATATGTTCATGTAGAGAAAACTAGTGTAGGGCGGAGGGAAGGGAGCTGAACGTGGTCAAAGTGATGGGCAAGGTGAATGACCTTGGCAGCAGAGAATTGAATGGAAGTGAGAGGGGCGAGGTCAAAACAGGGGAGGCCAGCAAGGAGGAAGTTGCAGTAGTCAAGCAGAGAGATGACTAGAGCATGGACTAGGGTTTTCGCAGTGGAAACAGTAAAGCAAGAGCGAAGTGACAGGACTTGGCAGCAGCCTGGATCTGAGGCGTAAAGGAGAGGGAGGAGTTGAAGATGAATCCCAGGCTACGCAGCTGAGGGACAAGCTAGATGGTGATAACCTCAATGGAATTGAGAGGGAAGAAGGAGGGGAATGTTTTGGGGTAAGATGAGGGGTTCAGTCTTGGCCATATTAAGCTTGAGTTGGTGTTAGGAACAGGCAGAGGGGGCTACGAGACAGGGGAGGAGGAGGGGATTCAGGACAAGGTTTGCCCGCCGACCTCGGAGATAACCCACCTAGAGCGCCGACACACAGAGAGAGCCCCGGTGCTAGTCCCCGGCAACAGGAAACCCCCGCAGAGGCCCCATCCCCGAAACCGGAAGTAGGGGAACAAGCAGAGCAGGGAATCCCCGAGACTGCCGAGAGTGAAGGGGCGGGGCCAGCAATGAAGCGTCGCCGCTCTGCACGCCTGCAGGCGTTGCAGGGGCGGGGCTAGGAGCACTTAAGGCCGGTTCCCACAGGGGCTCAGAGCCGGCAATCAGTTTGACTGTAGAGCTGGCCCCCGAGCGTGGTATAGAGAATTGTGTAAAGCCAAACTTGGTCTGAGAGTCTGTGGTCGTGGTGAGAGAGAGAGAGAGAGAGAGAGTGAGTGAGGTGAGTGTTTGGAAACTGTGTTGTCCTTGTCCCATTCTGTATATAGTGTGTGTTGTGTTGTGTTACTGTTGGGGGCACGGGTGCTGTTCCCCCAGGGACCCCTTGCGCTCCTCCCCTAGGCGTGGTGGGAGTTCGTCCCCCTCCTGTCTCCCTGCCTTAAATCCCCTTCGCCCTTTCCCCACTGTGCTGCACTAGATCCTTACCCTGGGCACTGTCTCGTACAGGGTGGGGTGCGTGGGTGTGCTTGAGCGTGGGCAGGGACCTTGTCCCCCCATGGAGTGCGGAGGGGGCACGCTCACATTCTCCGCTGATCCCGTTCCCTGTGATGATACGGCCTCGCTTCTCACGGAGCTAATTGGGCCACCTAATACCCTGAGGGAACTCTTTCGGCGCGGAACTGTGATCGCCTCCGTCCCACGGGAGTCCCCTGAGTGTGAGGTGTGTGTGTGGTGGGTCAGGTCTGTGGGTTCCCTTATCCCCCATTCCCTTAGAACCCTCACAGTTGGCTGTGAGACGTCCAAGCGGAGATGTCAGAGAGACAGTCTTTAATACAAGACTGGAGGGAGGGAGAGAGTGTGTGGAGGTGGAGAGATAGAGTTGAGTGTCGTCTGCCTACAGGTAATACTGGAAGCTATGCGATTCAATGAGTTTGCCCAGAGATCAAGTGTAAAGGGAAAAGAGAAGAGTGGCCTGGAACAGAACTTTGGGGAATGACACAGAAGAGCTACCATCAAGAGAAACACTGAAGGAACACTTTGAGAGATACAAAGAGAACCAGTTGAGAACCAAGCCCTGGAAGCCAAGGGAGCAAAGCAAATCCACGAGGAGGCTATGGTCAACCATGTCAGATGCAGCAGAGTGATCAAGCAGGACAAGAATGAAACAAAGGCCCTCAAACTTAGCTAAGAGAAGGTCAGTGATTTTAGTGAGGGCAGTCTCAGTCATGTGGAGAGGGCAGAAACTTGTCTGCATATACTGGCAAAGTCCAGGGCCCCCTCCATGGACGCCTTCCATGTGATGAGGGACTGGCAGAACAGTTCGAGGGCGTCCTTCTCGGTGCGGAGGTACTCGCAGTACACCTCCGCCTGGCGCTGCCTTACTTGGAGCTCCTCAAACCGCTCCACCAGCCTGTCCTTCATATTGGGGGCATGGACCCTGAGTCCGGCCAGATATTTTTTGGTGGGCCTCGAAAGTTCTGCCCAAAATGCCCTTGCCTCGTGGGTCTCTTCCCAGGGATCTGGAGACTCCTCAGTGGAGCTGGGGGGAAGGGCTGTGATGGTGGCGCTTCTGCTGTGCCTTCCCCCCTTCCGTAGCGTGATGTTCCTCCCTGCGCCTTCCAGCCCGAGAAACATCCCGCACGACCTCTATCAGGTGGACAGTCTCCACACACACAGTCAGCCCCGAGGTGATCCCCTGTGATCCTCTTTTAGATCTGTTGCAGATCTAAAGAACATTAAAAGATAGGAACATAAGTGCCATACTGTGTCAGACCAATGGCCTATCAAGCCCTGCCTGCATTCTGTCTCCACAAGTGGGTGGCGGTCAATCTCTCTCTCTGCAGGGGAATTCCTAACAGGTCATAGGGCAATCCGTTCCCTGTTGTTCCAGCCCCTGTGCCTTACCTTGCATTCTACAAATCCACCCTTGGGGGTATGGAAATATTTCCATACTGCGGACCACATTGGCCTGGTTTGGCCCTGAGAGGTCCGTCTTGATGCGCACAGGCAAGTCCTCCTGCTGCCGTCTCTGCTGTGCCACAAGTTCTGTGCCCTGGCAAATCCAGTGTATGCTGCTGCAAATACCGCCTCTGCTGTGCCACGGGTTCTGTGCCCCGCAAAATCCAATGTATGCTGCTGCCAATGCTACCTCCACTGTGCCATGGGTTCTGTGCCCTGGCAATCCAATGTCTGCCACTCACTGCTGCCAATGCAACCTCTGCTGTGCCACAGGTCTTGTGCCCGGCCCAATGTCTGCTGCTGCTGCCAATGCTGCCTCTGCTGTGCCAAGGGTTCTGTGTCCTGGCAATCCAATGTCTTATGCTGCCTCTGCTGTGCCATGGGTCCTGTACCCTGGCAATCCAATGTCTGCTACTGTGTGTCCACATGATTCACCACTGGGCAAGGCTTGACCAATTGGCAGTAGAGCTTCTTTAGTTCTGTTGAATACGAGCCAAGCCTGTGTGCCCAGGCAAGTGGGGGTGCCAGGCACCAAGCCTTAGCCGGGCCTCTGCCACTGCTGCACCCATGCCAGCCAGGCTGCAATGCCTTGCCAGCTTCCTCCCCCGCTCAATCAGGGAGCAATTAACTTATAAATGTATATCTGACTGTAACATCTTTGTAGTCCAACCAGTGTACATGAAATTTGGCAGGGCTGTATATCACACCTTTTTAAAAATAAAAAAAT
>QEPC01014730.1:7136382-7174839 GCA_003113815.1 Sphenodon punctatus | reverse complement strand
GACATCTACATGGCCTTGTTTTTAGGCATATGTAGGTACCCAGTAATGTCCTAGGAGTAAGTTTTCACTGCCTCAGTAGTAAATTTTAAGCCTCTGCTTGTTTCTGGAGCTTTTCCAAGCTTGGTGTTAATGGGTTATTATGCCCCCACTCTGTCACCTCTGGAAATCTAGGTTCACTTTCACAAATAAAAATGCATCTCTTGGCCTCTGCTTAGTCTCTAATGAATATTTCACCACTCTGCAATTCAACAGTCACTTACAATCTGAGAGTCAGGACTGATTCAAAATCCATTGAAATCTGTAAAGAGCTTTCTACTGGCATTCCCCAACTCTAGATTTGGCCCAGTAAGAACCGGAGATAGACTGAGCCAAATTAATGGGGATTTATCTGAAATGTGCATTTTACAGGGGAATTCTTACAACCCCTGCCTTCCTCTAATCATTGCTAGTTGCTGCTCAACTTTCAACAGCAACTAATTTCATGCAAAAGACTTTGAGACACAAGCCTCCAACGTCCTCTTTATAAACATTTACTTAAAAAGCAGAGTCGTTCCCTTTTCTAGTTTGCCACCCACTTTCACTGCTCTGTTGCACAGGGATGAGAGCACTAAAATTAGGAAAAGCCCTATACTGCTCAATTCTATTTTGGCTGCGTAAGCTTGTCCGAGGCAGGCCTCATTTGTCAAAGGTTTTGCTGGAAATTGGCAGACATGTTGATCCACGTTTTGATGTGTTGAAACGTGTTAGTGGAAGCCAAATGTATAACTTTTAAAAATAATAGGCAGAAAGCATTTAGAGCATCCAGAGGACGCTTGACTTCTCTAGACGTGTAGGGTAACCCGTATTCTTTAGGGAATGTTGTAAATCTCTGCTCTTGCAACTGTGGAATACAATATTAGGAACTCAGTAATGCCACTCCGGACTCTCTGCCTGTATTTTATAGGGTAATTGGGAGTCTCTTCTCTTCTCAGCTGCACCATGAGGAGTTCCTGAGCAAGGTCAGGGACATTCTAATTTGGTAACTCCTTCCCCTGCTGGCGTGCAGAAGGATTAAAAATTGACTCTTCTTCAGCTGCCCTATGTTCAGCAGCACCATTCAGGATCAGACCCTTAGTTACATCAACCTTGGCAAATGAGGCAACAGCCCAATTTTTCCTACTATTAAATGACTGTCAAAATTGTCCCTCTCGGCTACTTTTAGACACGTGCGGCGCACACGTGGCATAAAATTATGCCACATGTAACAATCCCACGTGCAGGATTTAGAAATGACATTTCACACATTAAAGTAAATGGCATGTTATTTTAAAGCTGTGAAATAAATACCTTGGCATCGAGGTATTTCATTCACTGTTTTAAAAGAATGCACGACCGGCTTTTAACACGCAAAATGTTGCATCTAAATCCTGCATGTGAGATTTTTATACGTGGCATGATTTGATGCCGTATGTGCACCAGGCACATCTAAAAGCAGCCAGGTTGACTTAATCAATAGCCAAAGTCAGAGGGTGAACTCACATGTAACTCTACTAAACTCCCATGTTTACATATGATGTATTTGTCTGATCTGAGTTTAAAGCGGGACTGGACCTTGGAGTGTCTCACTCATACGCAACAGCAATCTGGGGATCATCCGGGGCTGATTATACAGCTTCCGGGGCCCTGTGGACATCCCGGTTTAGCAGAGTTACATGTGAGTTCACCCAAAGAATAGGAGGGGAGAAATCAAAGGGGGGAGTTGCTGTTGTGATTTTGAAGCCCAGTTGATCAGAGGCCTGCTGTCCGGTCCCCTGGGACTCCGATCTACAGATGCTTTTAGACAAGCGCCTCCCCATCCACTACCCATCAATCAGCCACCCATCATGCATGTTGCAGGACTGCATAGGGTACCAGTGCAGCCTTGCAACATGCATGGTGGGAGGGTGATTGGGGGTAGTGGGTGGGGAGGCGTTTGTCTAAAAACGTCCTACATCTGCTGACTCCAGAAACACTGGCCTTGTCCAAGGAGCTTCCCAAGGAATAATGCACAGGCTCAGAACTGTAGCACCACCCATAGTTGCAAGTCCACCCCCAATGTCTGACTGGTCTCTTGTGACCTCTATTACGATTGGCCAGAGACAGCTATAAACTTCTGGGTCTCTCTCTAGCACTTTGCTTCCTTTCTGCAATAATGTTTTCCAGACAGGGATGTAGCTAGGTGGGAATGTTCCCTGGTACAGAAGATGGAATGGGCCCCTTGCTGGGTCAATCTACCCCAGCGTACATAGGCATTATTGATCAGTGTGGGCCTCCTAGCCACGGAGGCCCTTGTGCAGCTTGACCTGCTGCTCCTATTATAGCAATGCCCGTTTCCGTTTTTTTGCTTCCTTATTCCTTGTCTTCAGGTCCTGTGGCCTTGCCTTGTTCCCAAACCTTGCCTTCCTTTCAGCCTTGCACGGCTGGATTGTAGGAGCTGTTTTCCTGTCTCTACACTTCAGCATTCTCCTTCCTCCAGCTTGCCTGCCTTCTAGGGTGATTTTAGACGTGCCGGGCCTTCCTCTAACCACGGTCCGGGACATGCCGGCCTGATTCCTACTGGGGATTGGGGAGGAGGCAAGGCTGCGTGGCGCAATGTGCAGCCGCACAGCCACGCTCCCCGTGCTCCCCCGGCCTCCCGCCCTCTGGGATACAAGTGGGCGCAGCGGCCAATCCCGCCACTGTGCCCGATCCCGCAGCATGGTCTGGACCACGATCCGGGCCGGTGGAGGTAACAGACGTTACCTTCCGCCAATCCCGGAGCATGGTTGCGCTAACCACGATTCCGGAGGTGAGGCCGGCCTCACCTGCGGAACTGTGGTTAATCTTATTCCTGTCGGAGGTTGACTGGGGTGAACATCTGGCGGGAACCCCTTTGGATGTTACGGGCCCTCCTCCACCAGAGGGGATTGACTGTGGTAAAAGGGAGGGCCGTAAAGTCTGAAATCACCCTTAGTTTGCATACTCCAGAACTTGGTAACCTCTTCGGAGATGCCATCCTCCCTCGACTGACCTCCAGATTATGATCTTTAGTTTGGGTTTTGATACAGCCTTCTGGATTACCCACCCAGCTGTTACGCTGTCTCTTGGATCACCAGTATTGACCTCCTACCTAGATTCTGACCTTGACTCCATCTGCTGATCCCGATTCTGACATCTTTAGTTTTGGTCCCAATTCTGGCCCCACTCATTGGGGTCGCAATCCCAGTGGCTGCCCTCAACCCAACCCCTATCACATGCAAGATTATATTTTTGTGTTTGTGTTCTTTGTTTAAACTGAGTGCTTTAGAAGATCACAGAAGCCATTTCCTGTTAGACAGTCACAAAGGAGGGCTATTTCAGTTTAAGTTTAAGGTAGCTATTCCATTCATAAATGTTAAGCATGGATGCAGATCCGATCTTAAACCATCTGCAAAATTAGACTCAAAGCTTATTAAGGAAATAAGATGATTTGTTAACATGAAATCCCTTCATATCTGTATCGATCAAAATTGGCCACAAACCGTGCTAAGCTAACCCTTATAATAACATCTCCTAGAATATAGACAACTTTGCTGATGAAATATTTGTGTTGCTGTGTTTATGGGTTTATCCAGCTCCTTTGAAAGTTAACAGGAGTCTTCCCATTAACTTCAAGTGGAGTAGTCAGGTAGACTGGATTTTTAATCTGGAAGGCTCTAGGTATATTTTGGTTTAAAAGTTCAGAACAGTTCATTTTGGTAGAAGGCAATTCAAATGGTTCACTGTTTATTTTTAAGGGGACTTTAGAATGCGGACAAAAACTGCTCCTAGCCATATTAGTCGGAATAGTGGGAAACATATTGCTGTTGAAAGGGCTCCACAAATAATAGCATAGCCCAATCAAGTGAAATGAATGGTACTACTCATGGTAGTAAAGTTAAGAACATGCTTATGTACAGAGTTGGTTGGGTTTTTTTTTTGCAGAGCAGCTAGCACAAAAGCCTGACGCGCTAGACCATTGCTGGCCCCACTAGACTCGTATCTCTGGAGCAGCGGAAAACACCCCAAACCAAACTGCATTCTGACATTATAAAGTGATTTATTTCTTGGATGAAAGTGCTTTCCCAAGCAATTTAGATGTGCAAGTCACCCCATGTGCTGTTGGAGCAGGGAGGAGGGGGACACACTTTAGTCTACGCCTGTAGCCCTGTGCGTTTAATGCCGGCTATGCTTGTGTGCCTGCAACATTGAACCCATAAGCTTCAGCCCTCAAACTGCTTACTCCAGAGTTCAGCTGGAACAAATGGGCGGGGGGGGGGGGCTCACAGGTTTGTGTGTTGGTTTTTAATTCTAGCAGTGTGCGCTCAACCTGAATGACAACTGAGCACCCATTTCTTTGTAAGTTCGGGTATTTCCCGTGTTTTCATTTTTCATTTGTTTAATTTTTCATTTATTTTGTTCGTTTCTATTCATTTTTGCCAGGAGCTATGGAAATTGGTGGGGGTAAAAAGTTCAATTTCCATTGTTCCTGGCAAAAACTCATGGAAACGAATGAAATAAATAAAAAATGAAATGAACGAAGCAACCAAAAACAAATCCTCCCCCTCCCCCCCCCCCAAAAAAAATGTTTTTGCAAAAAAATGGGTGCTTGATCAAGTAGTGTTTGCTTCCCGGCTCGATCGTTTCAGGTCGAATCATCCCAATTCAACCAGCTTGCTCATTTTTGGGTAGTTGTTTTAGCTTTACTCCAGAGTAATACTATTAAAGTCTAATGGGTCTATTCTGAAGTAAGAGGCTTGAGAAACACAGCCTTAATCTGAGCATGGGAGAAGAAATGAGTGCCTGTATATCCATGGATACTTCTTGTCATTGGTTCTGATTTATGAGACAATGAATTCCTAATTAAATATTAATGAGGAAATGTTTGACCTTCAGACCCTGCTGAAGTCCATTCAAAAAGACCTGGGAACGCTATCAGAAGTATCCATTGTGTGACCCCTTAGGATTAGCCTAATTTAAATCCAATATGCTATCATAACTGTGGATCACAAGACAAAATGTTTATGTTCTCAACTGTGGAAAAATAGAGTAGATGCTATTTATTGAAAATAATTCCACAAAATTAGTTTTATCTGCATTCTTAATTGTCCCCTCACCCTTGTGTTACCTGAGCATTTTCCTCCTAGAGAACAAACCTACAAAGAAGAGGCCTAAGGGTTTTCAAAGGCATTTTTGAGTGAGTAAATTAGCCTGGAAAAAAAATGATCACCTAAAATACCTTTTCAATGGGTTGCTGTCATGCTCGGTACCTATCAAACAGAGAGGGCTGAAGTTTGGTGGTGACCTATGGATTAGTTCAGCATTCCCCACTGGGTGAAAACAAAAGACAATTGGTGATGCATGGAGCACACTATTCTTGAAACAGAGACATCAACAAAGAAACATGACAGCATGAAAAGACAGAGTACAGTCTGCTGTCCGCATCCACAAAGTCATTCTTTCTAACTCCAACACACTGTGGGGGAGAGAGGGCTAGACAATAGACAACACCGCAGTTTCCCATTAACTATGTCATCTCAGCAAATCTACATTTCAGACTCAGGAGTGAGGGAGATGAACAAGAGAATAACCTGGTATTAAGGTTTCTGAAACAGTGATGAGAAGGATTTGTCATTGGCAATGCCTGCCGCTAAGCCATTTTAAGATGCTCCTGTCGCTCGCACCTGGTGTCAACAATGGGTAATCTTTCTGGTACAGAAAAGATTTGACTGAAATGTATTGAGGTAATTTGGGACCTTCACTCGTCTTCACTCAGGATGAAGTTTGCCTCTCTGCGTTGCAGATGCCCAGCTATAATCCCACCCTGTTATAACGAAGCAAGGTGGCATGGGTGATATAATTTGGAACTCTATGTGCCTGCAGTTATTGATCTGGCCATTATCTGAAAGGCTATTTCCTGATGCAGCATAACTACTAGGGGGGGGTGTAATTTGGGTTCTACTGAACCCAAACGTCAACAAAAATGCCCCTATTGGGGAAAACCAAAATCCAGAGGGTTTCCCTGAAATTTTGGGTTCCCTAAGAGGTGCGCCCCCCCCCCCGTGCTGCCACTCACACGTGAACCAGCCCGCTCTCACGCATGCACAGTAGCCTGGCCAGCTCTCCAGGGGCCACACGTGAGTGCCAGGAAGCCAGCAGGAATACCGTGCATTCACCAGGTGCCTGGCTGAGCTTCTGCGTGCGCACACAAGCACCGGAACCAGTTGGCCCCTGCTGCAAGGAGGCAAGGTGGGTGGCTCAACTTTCCCATGCATGGGATGGTCCAGCGTGCATGGGAGAGTAGGGGGAAGGAACAACAGCCATCGGGGAGAAGAGGAGACGAGTTTGGGGAGGAGGAAGAGAGGGACATCCCCCATTGGCTGGGATGGACACAGTGGGCAGAGCAATGGTGCTCCAGTCTTACCTCAGCTTACAAAACCAGAGGGAGCATGAGGCATAGGGATGGGCAAACAGAACCGAGTTCAGAAATTCGGTTCGGTTCAGTTCAGAAATTCGGTTTGGTCGACCGAACTATTCGAGTTCGATCCAAACTTCCTAACAAAGTTTGGAAATTCAAACCCCATTGAACTAAATGGGATTTTATCTTTTAGGGATGGGCAAACAGAACCGAGTTCAGAAATTCGGTTCGGTTTGAAAATCGAGTTCTTTTTGGAAGTTCGGTTCGGTCCAGTCAACCAAACTGGTTGAGTTTGGTCTGAACTCTGAACTTCTGAACCACGTTCGCCCATCCCTAATGAGGCAAGGGGCTCACAGTAGTCAGTGAGCGCTGGCAGTAGCATGTCTCCTCCACTGAAGTTGTTTCCCGTGCCCTCTCTTTGCAATTGTTTCTGTTTCTGATGCAGCAGCAACTTTATTCTCTATTTGAACCTCTTGGGCTTTGATAATATCTTTCCGGTATCTGTCTCTGTCCTTCTCATTTTGCTTTTCCTCCTGGAAATCTTTCAGTTTGGTTTCATCAATCAATCATCAATCAATCAATCATCATTTTATTGATGTTTAACAGACATACACATCCAAACATTTTGGAAGCAACTCTTAAGGTGGAGTGGGGACCTGGGGCCCTTGGGTTGTGTGACTGAGCTGGCCAGTTACTAATCAGACACTATGGCAGTTTTTATACAGATGTCCCCACTGGGTGTGTGGGAGGGTGTTTGAAGTGTGGGGGCGCCCGTGTAAATGGTACATCGGTGAGTGGGTGGATAGGTGTGCGATGGGTGTCCGTCCATGAGAACAGCACGAGTGGTGGGTGTAGGTGCACGTGCACTCCCAACACACACCCATCTCCACCCATCACCCACCCACGGAGCCATCCCAAAAAACGAAGGAGGCTCCATGGGTGGAGATGGGTGTGCGCCCATGGGAATGGGTGCGTACCCACCTCCACTCACCAAGCCAGCACACCCATCCCCCCCCCCACCGCTGCCCATGTAAAAAGGGCCTATATTACACAGCACTGAGAATGCAAATGTCGAGTAGTCATTAATAGGAAACTGCCAATTTGCCAATGAAAGTTCTTTATTTAAAAATGCTTATTTACAGGTGTTATACCCTTCCGTATGTATTATTTATCATTCAATGTGTAAAATGCATTCTGTTTGTTATCTGCAGTAAATTTCTATAAAACACAAGGCAAAATCCCACAAAACACGGAGACACAAAAACACAAATTACCCCCTCATCTTCCCCCCCCCCCAATGCTTTATCTCTAGTAACTGCTTTTTCAATGTGATCCTCCCAGTGGAATAGCGCGGGCACAAGTTCCATTCAGTTCTATGGGACCCATCGCAACACCAGTCTTGGTGCTAAATGTCCCGAGTCACAGTTGGTAAAAACGAATGTTACAGTAACCCGCTCTGGCCCACAGGCCACTGTCATATTTATTATCGGGCCACCAGATGTTCTCCTGGAGTGACCCTGGGCATGCTGGCAGCTAGCCCAGGCTCTCACCTTGGCAAATGGCCGAATTCACAGCCCGGGGTAGTACCAACCCAATCAGAGCAAAGTGGGTCAGAGCGTGTTTGTACATCTGTTCCTGCTAACTGTAACACCTGGGCGCCGGATGGAACGCCGTAGGTGGCCGCGGGGTGCTCAGGCGGCACCCCCTCAAGAACCACAGAGTCTCGGGCCAGCTGGAGCCCCACCCCCGGGGCCTCCCTGCACGGCGGTGCCTCCATCGGCAGCACACTGAGCGGAAGCCACGCCCCCAACAACGGAAAGAAGCGTGGGGATTCCCCCGCCCCTGTTACGCCGCTCGGAGCGGCTGCGGGCACACACAGGGGCGGGGCTTGTGGGATAAAACCCAGCACCGCACGCACAGCGGTGCTGGTGATTGGAAACCGGCCCTCCTTGGAGACTGTGCGAGCTTGTGAGCCTTAGTGTGGAGCGAGTGAGCAAATTGGACCTCGAGCCCCTGTGTGACTGCTACCTTCCTTCCCAGACCTTCCTTGACAAGCAGTGTGAGTGCGCAGAACGAGAGTATGGTGAGTGAGCGTGTGTGTGCCCCTTCCCCCCTCCCCTGTCGGGGCCCCCTTATAGTGTGAGTGACCTCTTCCCCATGGTATGTGGGGACCCAGTCCTGTCCTTTCACTGTTTCCCCCTCACAGCCTTCCTTGCCCCCCCTTACAGCCCTTGAAAGCGTGGACGAGTGGATCTTGGGGCTGCCTGGGTTTCCCTGCTACCGTGCGCCCTATGATGATAGAGGCCTGTTCTCTTTGATTAGAGGTGAAGGCCACCCAACTATCCTGACGGGCATTAGGTTCCAGTTAGCGAGATATATAGCAGGGAAGCCCAGGGGCGCAAGTGTGTGGGTAGCGTGGACCCGTGCCCCCTCCCCAGTGACACTAGCCCAGATCAGGTCTGCCATGGCCAGTCACCATGGCTGCCCGTCATGGCTGGGGGCAGTGGGCACAGCGCAGAGTTGGGACTAGGCAGCTGCGTGTATCTTGTCTGAAAATGTCCACACTTCCCAACATTTCAAGTGCATAAAGAGGGACAGACACTCTCATGTCTATCATTCCACTTAATTTCTTGTCATTCCATCTTCCTCTCAAGGTACCTGAGATTTGAATTCCGATCTTTTTTTGTGTATTTCCCTCTCTAGAAAGAGGGACTTTGAACTCTGAAAGAAGGGCAGTGGGGATTCAGCATCCAACGAGGAACTGTCTCTCCTAAATAAGGACCCTTGGGAGGTATGCAATGTCTTTGAGAGTTATAGGGAACATAGGATATGACCAGAATAGGGAAGGATCGAGATTAGCGAGGTACCGTCAACCTTTAGCTCATGGTTTGGGCTGGAGGCTTAGAACATTGGCTTTCTTGTTCCATGAAAAAGAGGACCTGATTAATAATATCACACAGAGGATGTGTATACATGCTATGATCATACCTTTTTTTCTTATCACCTCAAATTAATCTTGATGGTTATGAACTTTGTTCCATATCATATGAAGCAAAACATGTGCTTCAGCATTTACCCTTGGTGAGTTGGAGGTAAGGGGGATAAGCTCTGTGTTTTAATTGCTTTCTGTCCTATGAGTAATATTTGGCATCTTCCTCCATTTTATTTCTTGTCTAAAATCTCCCCCTATGTGAGGAGGGAAATATTTTAAAATTGTTTCAATTTTCTGCTAATTAAAGTCTAGTCCCATAGAAGCAGATCGTTTGTCTATAGCATAATTGTTTCCATACAAAGCACCGTATCCCCGGATTGCAGCTTTTAAGTCTAATCATTCAATTCTGCAAGAGTCAGGGCTTTGTATTTTATTTTGAAAATGTTTCTTAAAAAATTAATAAAGATTTTGGCCCCAAACCTTGTAGTCATTGATGCTGATGGAAAAACACTCCGCAAGAGAAATGATTCATGTTGTTACATCTGCCATAACTGTCATCAGAGTTAGAATATAGGACCTGATTCTCCTCTTGCCTATTCCAGTCTTACACCCGAGCAACTCCAGTAACTGATTAATATCAGTGTCCGGGCTTGATCCTGCAAGTGATGAGTAAATCAGCCTGATCCAGCAAGGTGCTTAAGCACTTGTTTAAATCAAGGCCTCAAACAGTCCTGGAGCACTGAAAGTTAAACACCTGCTTAAGTGCTCTTTGGATCAGGCTATGTGCTTAGGAGTGCAAGATTATGTCCTTAGTGAGAGGCTGAGAGAGTTCCTCGAAGGCGGGTAATAAACAAAATTCTCCCCTTTAAATGTTATTTTTTAAATTCTAAATGGAACTGGTATGAGTTGAATGAGACACTACAACTGGAATGCGGAACATTTTCCTTTTCAGGGGCCACTTTGAAAACTAATACCAGCTCTGAGGACTGCAGAGAAGCTGGGGCAGGGGTGCTTAAGGGATACGCTCAGGAAGAGCAGGGCCCAGATCATGGATCTGTGCCGTGGATCTGTCCCCTCTCCTTGTGTGCATGCCGTCACTTCTGATCCCTTACACTGAGATCCGTTTTTAAGTGCTTGGAGGCAGGAACTTGATTCAGGGCCAGACCCAGGAACTGGAAAAAAGCCACATAAAATCCTCCCAACCTTTTGAGCAGTCAAAGAAGACCAAACCCTGCCCCCTCAGCAAATAAGCTCTGCCCACTCTTGCGTGTATATGCCCGCCCACACCTCTCCCAACATTCCCAGTGCATAGAGGAACAGAAGGTCTCTAGCTGGTCACGTCGTTCCACCATCTCCCTATTATCCCCGCAAGTGCTTTTTCTGGAAGAACACTAGGAAAGAGGTGCCTGAGGCTTGAATACGAGTCTCTGAGTAAAAACAGATGCGCAGGCAGCATGGCGGCTCCCTGGCCCAGGGTGGGCTGGGAAACAGTGGCCATCCCTCTCTGGGTCAGGATACTGACCAAATGTGCCTGCAGCTGGAGAGCAGTCCCGCTGCTCGCCCACCTCGGGGGGGGGGGCGATTTGTAACAGACGTACAGACGGACAGTCCTGCCCCCAGCGCCCCGCCCCTTCCATGACTGGCAGCCATGGCAGCCCCTGCCTCATAGCGGGGATGGTGGGACCGGACAGACTCATTGAACCGTTGTGGCCTGCATGGCCCATGTGGGTGGTCTATAGCCCCCAGCGGCATGTGCGCCTAGGATCATCCAGGGAATGCATTCCGGGCTAGCCGCTCACTTACCCGGCGCAGTTCTGAGCCAACATCTGATGCTGGGAAAAAGTCATGGGAGTGGTTCCCTGGCCCAGGCGGGCCACGGCGGGGCCACGTCATGTCTGTTTTCATTCTCTCTCTCTACCCTCTGGAAAAAGGGATTTCAATGCCCTGAAAGAGGGACAGTGGGACACAGGTCTAAACGTGGAATTGTCCCTCCATCCTAACTGGTCCGTCACCCCCACTGGGGAAAAGGAGAGCAGGGATCCAGGTCCTCAGAAGGTAATGGTCCAACCACGACGACAGTGTCATAACGACACCTCCAATACTCAGAAGCCCCATTTCCAGGCCAGTGCAGAATATGAGATCCAACGTAAGTCCAGCCTTATGCTTCAGGCCAGATATTATCTGGGATAGACCCATGGTTGTCATGGCAGTCATGAAATCCTGCTCTGTCCCTGAAAGTCCGGCTTCAGCATGTATGTTGAAATCCCCTGAGTCAATAAGTCTGGGTGATCTCTACACCACCTTTGAGACCAGCTTGGCAATAGCTGCAATTCTACATTGAATGGCTCCAACTTAGTCATTCGGTCTCGTTCATATTATTTATACAATCATTAGGTCTCCCCTTTTTATATTACATCAGTAAACTGCATGTTATTGCTCTGACAACCATACCGAGATCATCTAGTGTCTGCTTTTTATGTTGTTTGTTAGTACAGTCTTCAGATCATACATAGGAGCTCACTTCCCTTGTCCTCTGCAAAATGCTGTCACAGCTAATTAGCATTATTGTATGTACTGGTAAATCTTTCTTGCTAGTATTTTCTAGTAGAAAATTATAATGCCCTGGACCTACCTGATGTTGCAGGAAGATAATGAATTCAATGCCACACGGTACAAGCTTTAATTAATGCTTGCTTTAGAACAGGAAGAGTTTTGTCCTCTCCTTGCACTATAGGTTGTATTGCTATGGTGATGGAATTCATACGTAGATGAATGAATAGTGGGCAAATCAGATGCACATATTAACATCAATGGATCTAGTCCTGCCACAGTGGTTTAGCAAGGTTGTGGCAGGCCTAGGCTCACATGTCAATTATGGACCCCTCTAAACGCAAGGGCTTGGGATCTCCCTAAGTAGCGGCCCTCCCTAGCGGGCTCCTGGCTAACCTCAGCCTACCCCTACAAACATGGTGGCATTGCCTTGGCTCTCAGGCCGTTTTTAGACGATCGCGGCCGCGCCCGTGCTTATTTTGAAAAATCGACCCGGTCAAACGCGGCCGGAAAAGCATGCGCGTCCCCCTTCCGGGCACGTGATTGCCGGGAGTGTATCGTCTGATCCCGGCTCCCGGCAGTTTTTCAAAACAGGTGCGGGCACGATCGTCTAAAAACGGCATCAGACTGTTCCCCCTGGAGTGGCAGCAATCCGACCATGAAGGATGTTTTAAGAGTGGACGGGGACAGAGCCAACACTTCACCCCAGCCAACTCTGAAAACTTCCTTCTTGTCGGAGCCATTTTCAAACAGTCAGAAATTTCAGGGAGATAGGGACAGAGCATTGGTAAAAGGTCCCCTCAGAGTCCAGGGCCCAGGCTCAGCTGAGCCCCCTCCCTCTATGATAGTTTATCTCCAGGTGTTTTAAAACGAGACACCCTACACACATGGGCACTGACCATCCACATGGGGGAGGTCTTGCGTGAATAGGGGTGTGTGGTCAGGGTGCGTGCTCCCGTGACCAACGCACCGCCCACCCAGTCCATGTATGGGTACTCGAGGAAAAGCTGGGGTGCCCCATGTGGGGACGGGGTGGGTGGTGCATGGACGGGGCAGCTGCGCATGGAGCAGCTCGTTCGAAGTGCTCATGCGGCACCTATGCACCTGCCCCCTACCCCATCTTATTTTAAAACACCCTCTGTTCTGCCATCTTCACTCCAGCAAAAATAAACTCTGAAATCAATGGACATTAGAACAGACTGGGGTAAATACTGGAGGATTGGAATCCGTGTGTTTTCTCCAGCACATACGCTTTCCATAAGTCTACGTAGTGATGTAGATTTCTCCACAGGCCAGTAACAGGCAGAGGATTGTTACTCGAGAGTGCAGTTCCAACCCCACTCTGTTGTTGTTGGATGTGGTCAGTGCTGCTGCATCTTCTACGTTGTAGATAAATCAACGTGTAAGCATGTCTAAAATATTTAATTATCGTTTTCTTGCTGCAGTCGTACAACTTGCTGTTTCGTGAAGCATGGTCAGCGCAATTCACCCCGAGTAGAATGATGTTCTTTGGATTTGGCAAAAAATAGTGCTGATCCTAATATCTTGCCTCCCTAAAGAATTTAAAATGAAAGCTTATTAAACCATCTTCAGTTCATCAGTTCCCCGAAGACAGGAACATTTTAATTCTGCTCTGTGCTATATATGAAACACTCAGAGTCGGGTCAAATGCAATGGATGGGAGAAGGTGTTCAGAAATATTTATGGGCTTCCTGAGAATAAAGGAGCTAGAACTATTTTGATATAATTTGGTTATCAGGCAGCTAGCTCATCTTTTTCTCCTCCTCAGATATTCGTAGGGAGTAAGACAGAGTCACTTTGTTGTTTGCTGTCCTAATGGTTCCTTTGCCCTTGTCACAGAAATTGCTTGTCATCCTGTAATAGAAGAAACAAGCTTGTAAAATGTGTTATGCTCATGGCTGTATTGTAGATGCCTTTCCACTTGATGCTATGTGATGTATTAGCAAAGATGATGGACACACTAGAGATTAGAAAGGTTTTGAATCCAAGAACTTTAACACAACATATTCATCTATGTACATGGAGTTCTGAAAGGCCTGAATAACTGAAAAAACTCCCCCAAACTAAATGGAATCTCCAAAAATACAGATATACAATTACCCTTGGGTTGAGGAAGGACTCTGGTTGGCTGAGGCCATGGCACGTGAACTATGTGCCAGTGCTCAGTGGATCAGGGAATGGTGTCCTTCCAGCAGGTGCTACCTGTGGTTCATCACTGGTGCAGCTAGAGGACGAAGCCCCTTGCTTATGCTGTGAGATATGCCATTGCTGGCGTATAAGCAGGCTGGTGGGTGACAGCACCTCCCCCTTCTAAATGGCACTCAAAGCACTTCACAAAGCAATACAATAAAACCATATCAAAGCCATTTAAAAATAATTTTAAAAGGGAAAGGAAAGAGGGAGGACAAAATACATTAAGGGAAACCCACAGTGGATCCTAAACATTCAACATTCACGCTGATGCCAGCCTTGGGGGGGCAGAGCATGAGTTCATGGCCGCCATGACAACTATGGGACTGTCTCAGGTGGTAGTTGGCCTGACACATGATGGGGAACATACTCTTGACCTGATATTTTGCACTGGCCTTGAGGCGGGGGATTCGTTTATGGGGGAGGTGTCATCTGTGCCCTTGTCATGGACGGATCATTACCTCCTCCAGGCAGGTCTCCTGGCACCCTTGGAAAGGTGCAGAACTAGTTCGGCTGGTTCACCCCCAGAGACTTATGGAACTGGGGAGGTTCCAGAATGCTCTTGGGGAGTTTCCCTCCAATCTTGACGATCATTCTCTCGATGACCTCGTGGCTCTTTGGAACACCTTGCTGACCAAGGCCATTGACCAAACAGCTCCTAGACATCCGCTCCCTGAACACCGACTTCACAGGTCCCCCTACAGCGGAGGACCTGCAGTGGATGAACTGGGAAGGGCAGCAGATAGAGCGACAGCGACATTGTTCTTGTGCTGAAGTCGACCGATTGCAGCATAGAGTTAGTTTACGAACCTATGCTGTGGCTGTGTGGGCAGCACAGAAAAGGTTCTTTGCTGCTCTCACAGCGTCCACAAAGCCGCGTCTAGCTGAGCTTTCCCAGATGGTGAGGGGGCTGGTCAGTCCAGCCTCCCTCCGCCTGGAACTGGACCTGCTCACTGCAACATGTTCGTTGACTATTTTGTGGATAAAATCGCCCAGATTCACCACCATTTCGACACTGGGCTTTTAGCAGTGGGAAAATCAGAAGTAGTGGAACCCCTGCCTTGTCCTGATTTATGGGATCCATTTCAATGGATGTTGCCCACTGATGTGGATGATGTCCTTGTTGTGAACTTGACCTGTGCCCATCCTGGATGGTCAAGGCCAGCTGTGGGCTGTTGGGGCCGCTGTTGGTTGGGGTATACTAGTCAATGCCTCCCTTGGGGAGTGCAGAGTGCTGAGCTGCCTCAAGGAGGCAGTGGTGCGTCCTCTGCTCAAGAAACCATCTTTGGACATTGCCTCCCTACCCAGCTATCGGCTGGTCTCTAACCTTTCCTTTTTAGGGAAGGTTATTAAACAGGTGGTGGTCCAGCAGCTTCAGGAGACATCTGGATCATGTCAGTTTTCTGGATCCCTTGGAGTCCAGCTTTCAGCTGGGTTTTGACACTGAGATTGCACTTGTGGCCTTGGTCAACGACCTACACTGTGAGCTCGACCAGAGTCGGTCGACCCTGTTGATCCTGTTAGATCTCTCGGTTGCATTTGACACTGTTGACCATGAGATATTGGTGGCCCACTTGCGGGACTAAGTCGGGATGGGTGGGACTGTTCTCGAATGTTTCTGTTCCTGCCTGGCTGGGAGAACTCAAAGTGTGATGCTGGGTGACTGTTCATCATCCCCCACAGGACCTTACATGTGGAGTCCCGCAAGGTTCTATTCTGTCCCCTTTCCTGTTCAACAGATATATGCAGCCTTTGGGTGAGATTGTCAGAGGGTTTGGTGTGTCGTGTCACTAATATGCTGATGACACCCAACTTTACTACTTTTTCAGCTGACCTAGGCCCGGCAGTCTTGATGCTTACCTGGTGTCTGACAGCTGTGGGGGATTAGATGAGGGCGAGCCGTTTGAAGCTGAATCCCAACAAGATGGAGGTGATGCTGGTGGGAGGGGCTGAGGGAGTGGTGGCACCCATAATTGATGGGGTCTGCCATCTTTTGGACACTCAGGCTTAGAGTTTAGGGATGCTCCTTGACTCACATCTCCACCTGGATGCTCAGGCAGCAGCTGTGGCAAGGGGAGCATTTCACCAATTACATCTGGTATGATGGCTTCAGTCGTATGGCTCAGACTCTGTCCTAGCCAACATCATCCATGCTTTCATCACCTCAAGACTGGACTACTGCTCTACATGGGGCTACCATTAGTGATGGTCCAGAAACTGCAGCTAGTGCAGAATGTGGTGGCCCACCTCCTTACGAGGATGGATCACCGTGAGCACATTACACCAGTGCCGACCTTTGCACTGGCTGCCTATAGTTTTCCAGACTCAATTCAAGGTGTTGGTTTTGGCCTATAAAGCCCTATATGGCCTGGGCCCCACTTAACTGTGGATCGCCTCACCCCCCAGGTCCTGGATCAGCCCCTGCGGTCATCCGGGGCACCCTCCTCGAGGTTCCCTGAGTTTCTTGGGTGGGGACGATGAAGGCATTCTCAGTGGCCCCACTGAGGCTGTGGAACTGAACTCCCTCCTGATGGAGGTCCGCTGGGCAATGGCCCTGAACCTTCCCTCTTTCTGGACGGACCCACCACAGCAAAGGTCAGATTTCCTGCCAACTTAAGGCACAATGGTGGGATCCATAAATGGGGTGGGGAGGGGGGTATCACAGATAACCATCAGGGCGAGGGGCTCCAGGAGCTGGATCAGCATAATGACTGTGAATAATACCTGTGTAGCAGGGGCTCTTCCTAGGGACACATGGGGGTGCTGGGGTGTCAATAGGGGAATTAGCAAACCTCGCTGCCATGCCTATTCAGTCTTCAACCTGGCTGTATCCCCCCTAACAAGGGGGTGCACTCAGGCAGGAATCAGCACTGCAAAAGTCACATATGGGAATCAACTCAACAGTCTCTTTATTCTGTATACACACAGTTCCTCAGTGTCCCTGGGCTACTGGCTCAGCCACCTCCACCCTGCAGGCCCAGCACAGTCTCTCCAAACACAGCCCCAAGTAGCTGCGGTATATAAGCCCCATAGGCTCAAGTAGCTACAGCATACAAGCCCCAAAGTCCATAAGCTCCAGGCCAACAAGACCCTGGCTCTCTGCAAGCCTTCCCCCAAGGCAATAGGCACCTTCCCTGGGCCCAGCCTTTCCAGTATCTGGGTTCACTTCTTCTCCCTAGTTCTCCTTGTCTTCAGGACCCTGGAGAGCAGAGAGTGGACAGTATAGCATTAGGCTTCTTCCAGCAGAGGCCTAGGAGATGTTGCTTTGGCTTCCAGGCAGAGACTGCCAGATATTCAGTCCTGCAGCCTCTTATACAGGCAGAGTGGGCGTGGTCAACATCCCAGCCTTACTACTCTTAAAGGGCCAGTGTCCTGTCCACTCTGGCTCCTTACTGCACAACCTGTTTCTCTCCCAGACAGCTTCCTTGGCATGGACTGGCTTCCCCAAACCAATGTGCATGTGCACAGCCCATGGGCTGGTGCCCTCTTAAGGAGCAGCAGCTGCGCAGGACTGCTCCCTGCTACAACCTGTTTCAGCTAGGAATTCTAACAGTGGAATTGTAGCGGAGAAGGGTGCATTTCAGGTAATGGTGAGGCAAATTCAGAGACAATGATTAACAGCATAAGAAATCACTAGGGCTGTAACCGATATGCTTTTAGAAATCCATGAGTAGAATTCGGATAGTCCTTTCCAGAAACAAATATCTGAATTTGTATTCCACAGCATTGCCAAATTTGTCACTTCAGTATTTGACTCTTTGTTCACTTTGATCTCCAGTACTTTGTTCTTTGGTAGTTTTCATGACTTGTTCTGCATTTCACTGCATAGACCAACTAATCAAACCCCATTTTACATTCCAAAATTTAAAAAACCCACCATAAAAGCTCCACCAAATGCATGAAGTACTGAATAATAATGATATACTAACTAACTAATGAAGCAAATGAGGTCAACGAAGCGGACAAAGTACCAAAATGAACAGCATATCGAAACGAAAACCAAAACAAATTTCATGAATGCATTGCATCAAACTTGATCTTGAAATTTGCTTTGCATAAATGAGTCTGAATTCAGCAAATCATTCATTCATATAATTTGTTTCAACTCTAGAAACTGCCTGTTTCAGTCTGTTCCTGTTACACCAGTGTAAATGAGAATAGTTCTACTGAAGGCAGTAGTAATTCCAAAAATGTAGATGGAAACTGAATTTGTCAGCTTTAATACTCATTTAGACTCCTAAATGCGCAGACTTCTTTAGACCTACATTTTCCAATGTTGGAAAGTTAAATGATCAAAATTAATGTAATTATACCCTTAGGGGCCAGAAATGAAAGTTAAAATGGGGTAGCCTCCTTTAATTCATGTATTGTTAAATTCCTTTATGAGTCACCTTACTTCACTTCTAGTCTCTTGGTGCATTTAATTTGTACACACTGGGACTGCATTCACATGAGATGGTAAGTGTGCTAAAATTCCTCCCCCCGGCAGCTTTTATTTTGAAAATGTGAAAAGGTTAGCTTGCAGGATGCACCGGCCATAACGTGCTTTTACTAAAAAAAATTTAAAAAAAGGTGGGGGGAAAGGTCAGAAACCAAGATTTATCGATCATGCTAACTCCCTCATGTGCATTTACTGTAACATGTAAAGGAATTAATCCTGATGTCAGTCAGTCTCCCTCATAGAGTCAATGCAGAGCTGCACAGCAGTATGGGATACCTAGCAGCAGCCACAGCAATAGGGGGTAACATATGAAGTGGGGGAGGGAACATCGGCACAGTGAAAATTCAGGCTCTCGTAAGAAATTGAAGAGATGGGAGAAAAGGCTTGTGTGAATGCAGCCTAATTCAAAGGGCACTAAACTCCCTTATACTTGACTAGCGCACTGCATTAGTTCAATAGGGTGTATAAGGTGTGTGTGTAAATAATGTGACAAGAAGTGGGAGTGATTCTAAGGGTAAAAACAGATGGGCGGCCAGTAGGACTACTCCCCAGGCTGCCCCAGGGTGGAAAATCCCAGACAACATGGTATGGGTCAAGTGGGGGCACGACCTGATGTGACCGTGGCCAGGGAGCCATCCCGCCAGCCACAGCCAGGATAAAGCCATGAGAGAGTGGTTGGCCCTGCCCCTACTGTGCTCCCAGCACCCTGCCCCCACCATGACAGGCAGCCATGGTGGCCAATGAGGCACAGCCATGGCTGACGGATATTGGCCTGGGCTGGGAAAGCCACGGTCGCACAGACATACATACACTGGCTCGCTTTGGTCCAGATGGGCAGGCCTTAGTCCAGGCTGTGACCTTGGAGGTTTTTCGAGGTCATAGGTTGAGCTAGCCCCCAACACCACCTAGGGCATTCCTGAGCCAATATCTGGTGAGGCATGTTTACATGTGCCGCTGGATCCTGGGCCCAAATCACGTCTGTTTTTACCCTAAGTTGGCTCTCTCAAAGAAGGTATTGATGACATCAAGTACAAGCATTATTTCACAAATGCTTGCTTACTTACATTCATATTTGTTGTAGTATGCAAATTTAGGGGGGTGTCTATGCAAATTTTGTGGGGGTCCGCGGCTCTTTGGGAAAATTGAAAAGGGGTACTTGGTCACAAAAACTGAAGTAGACTGTCTCAGAGTCACTTTTGAATTAGGCTCGCTGAAGGTGCAATCCAGTTCTTATTGATATCAGTGACTCAGCTCTCACTGCCTTTAATGGATGAGGATCTCACTCTGAGTTTAAAAAAGAACCCAGAGTCGTCATTTCTAACACTGGAATCTTTGTTTTCTTTTAAAAGGTTCATCTTCTGGGTGAAGCTCTCTTCTTACTGTCTCCATTGACTGACTGTCTCCATAACAGAAATGAAAGAGTAAAACCAGTTGAGGAGTGCAGCCCTCAGGGCAGACAGCACCAACACTACTCATAACTCTGCTGAGTCCCATTCACTTTGGTGGATCTTGCAAAGTCCTGAAACCACAAATAAGTATGGCCAGCTCTCCTGGCTCTCTCAAAACTCCCACTGAACTCCATGAAAGTTCAGTTTAAGGAAGCAATGGCTGAAGAAACGCAGGATTTTACTCTACATTGGGGGGTGGGGGGCAGACTTACCACAGGATCTACTGTGCCAGGAAGTCAACCTAGGTCAGTCTACTCTGAACAGAGCTGAACCATGTAGTACATTTACTATCTGTGGTTAATATCTGCCATTCCAGATAGTCCAGTGGTTATCCGGCCATTAACTGATTATCATGACAACTAACTGACAAATTGAATAACTTGATAATACTGCATTACTATTACTGTATTACTACATACCCAAATGTTACTGTTACTAGACTGAAACCAGGTCTTGGTAGATGGAATAAACAGGAAAAAAAATTAGGGGCTAATGGTAAATGGCAATACAGTAAATGGCAAAACAGCAACGCAGTAAACAGCAAATTGTGGTATTAAGCGGTAATGAGTAAATTGGTAAAATGGTTAACCAGTTAATTTATCAAACTATAAATGGATACCACTTGGTATCTGGTCT
This sequence comes from Sphenodon punctatus, assembly GCA_003113815.1. Lineage (NCBI taxonomy): Eukaryota > Metazoa > Chordata > Lepidosauria > Sphenodontia > Sphenodontidae > Sphenodon > Sphenodon punctatus. The sequence goes on along the minus strand of QEPC01014730.1, from coordinate 7,154,188 downwards.
TTCCAGAGTGGGTTGAGTACCATGGGTCCATTTGGATACCAAATAACAGCTCTAACTTTATTTTCCCAGTGCCTGTCGGCTGTGGGGGCTTGGAGGAGGTTGAGCCATCTGCAGCTGAATCCTGACAAAACGGAGGTGATGTTGGTGGGTGAGGGCCTGGGGGGCCTGGGAGTGGTTGAATCTCTGGGGGGGGGGAGGGTTTGCCCTCCCATGGTCTCGCAGGTCTGAGTCTGGGTGTGTGCCTCGATTCACGGCTCAGCCTGGAATCTCAGATTGTGGCTGTGGTGGGGAGTGCGTTTCGGCAGTTACATCTTGTCCGGCGGCTTCGGCCGTATCTCTCAGACTCTGACCTCGCCACCGCCATCCATGCCTTCATCACCTCGAGGGTGGATTACTGCAATGCGCTCTACGTGGAGCTGCCCGAGAAGCTGGTCTGTAGGTTGCAGCTGGTGCAGAATGCTGCGGCCCGTCTCCTTACTGGGGCGGGCTGCAGGGAGCACATGACACCTGGGCTCTGCACTGGTTGCCTATAAAGCACCAGGCCAGGTTCAAGGTGCTGGTTCTGACCTTTAAAGCCCTTCAGGGCCTGGGACCTGCTTATCTGCGGGATCATCTCACTCCCCATGTGCCCATGCGATCCCTGAGATCGTCCGTGGGGGTCTTTTTGGAGGTTCCCCAGGCAAGATGAGTGGCCACTGATGTGAGATCTTTTTTGGTGGCTGCCCCCGTGCTGTGGAACTCGCTCCCGGAGGAGGCTCGGTTGGCCTCCAACCTCCTGTTGTTTCGACGTTTGTGTAAGACCTGGCTGTTCCGTCAGGTTTTTGGCGAGGGAGGGGTAGGGTGGGTGGTTCGGGGGGTGTTGTTTTTTAATGTATATGGGGGTTTTAATTGTGAATTGTTTTAATGTTTTGATTTGTTGTTCGCCATCCCGAGCTGTCCTGTGGGCTGGAAGGGTGGGATAAAAATCTTTTATAAACAAATAAATAAAACTTCCAAGGAGCGAGTGGTGAGAGAGTGCCCCTTCACCTTCGCCATTTCTGGTGTGACCCTGGCCTGCCTGAGGATTGTATGCTACACCAAACATTGCTCATGGTAGATTGGTCAATTGTGATCAACACGTTGGCTACTCCTGCTCTAAGTTTTGGAATTCATGACTTGTTGATTTTTATAACCATTCAGTGTCTCTATCTGAGAGTTTTATCACCATTCAGTGTCTCAGCATCTGAGAGGATAGATTATATAGCAACAAGATTTTAACTCAGAAGGAAAAGACCTTGGATGGAAGTGCATTGCTTTGCTAGACAAAGCACCTTAAAAAGACAAGGAAAACATGACTACGAAGGGAAAAAAGAAACTCTACCAAAGAGCCACCCAAAGCTCTTTCAACCTCCCATCTCTCACGCATGGCACTTATTAGCTGCCTGTCTGGTTATAAACTGCATTAGAAATTTGAAAACTCAATGGTGAGACAAGACAGTATCTGGCTGGTGAAGTAAAGGAACAATCCAACAGATTTCTGAGGAGAGAAGTGTGATCCCATGGAGTGAGGATGGGAAGGGAGAAGAACTATACATGGCACAGTCCAGATGAACTAGAGACCTGGGATGGTAGAAACCAGGAGAGAAGGATCTGGGAGTTTTTTAATAATAATAAAAACTTTATTAGCACGGGCTTCTGTCATGGCCAAAAGTATCACATACAAATATAATCCCAACAATTTATCCAAATAAATAATTATAAATACTCTACATAAGATCAGAGTAGAATATTAAGTAGATAAAATCTCTTAACAAGTCCAACATACTACAAACATCAAAAATAAAATAATATACAATAAAGGTATAACACCGGTTATCATTAATCCAAAAATCAAAATTCATATTCAAGTATCAAATTCTTGTAATTAGCACATTGTCATAAAACAAAAGCATCTTGCATATTCTCAACATCGAGAGTTGACTAATAGCCATCCACTCCCCAAATACGGTCCAGGGTATCCTTATTCATTCTTTTCATTTTTATCTTTTCCTTCCTGCTAGAACTATAAATGTAGCAATAGCAACGAGGTCAGATTTGTCTGTTAAGCTAGCCAAAAACATACCTGTTTTATCCACCGCTTGACAGGGAACCCTGTTAATTAAATCAATAAGCCAGACCTCTCTCAGCTGCCTAAAATAAGGGCAGTGTAGCAAAAAATGTTCCGCTGTTTCTACTTCCCCCAAACTACAACTGCACAAACGCAGATCGTATGAAATCCTATTATACCTGTCCTCCAGAACAGCTGTCTGTATTAACTGAAATCTCAGGAGCTTATAATTCCTTCTGAGGTTTCAATGAGATAAAAGATCAAGATATTTCTCAAAGGAAAAACTCTCTTTTATTTGTCCGAGCCAAGGGGAAACCTTCCATTCCTTTACACTAGTCATGTCCTCCTGCATGGCAATGTCCCAAAGTCTCTGCCACACCATAGATTTAATTACGGTCACAGAGTAATAACTTAATTGAATGAGTGAAAAACCCATATTCTGGGATCTGGGAGTTATGGTGGATCATTGTCTCCCGGCGCCCGTCTGCCCCCGGAGGTGAAGAACCAGTTCGGATGGTTTGCCCCTGGATACTTATGGAACTGGGGAGGTTCTGGAATGCTCTTGGGGAGTTACCCTCTGATCTTGATGACTGTTCACTCAATGACCTCATAGTTTTTTGGAATGCCTTGCTGACAGAGGCCATCGACCAGACAACTCCTAGGAGTCCACTCCCTAAACACTGGTGCTGCAGACCTCTTTGGATTACAGAGGGTCTGCGGCAACTGAAGCATGAAGGACAGTGGTTGGAGCGATGGTGGCGTCGCTAGCATGCTGAAGCCAACTGATTGCAACACAGAGCGAGTTTACGAGTCTATGCTGGGGTTCTTTGCTGCCCTCATAGCATCCACAAAGTCTTGTCCAGCAGAGCTTTTCTGAGTGGTGAAGGGGCTGGTCGGTCCAGCCTCACTCTGCCTGGAACTCGAGCCTTCCGGTGCCTGCTGTGACATGTTTGTTCATTACTTTGCGGATAAAATCGCTTGTATCCACCATGATTTCGATGCCACACTTTTGGCAGTGGGAGTTGGCGAACAGCTAGCCAGGAACTGCGGTTGGGGCTAGGCTCTATTGTTGGACTGTAAACTGGCCAGAGGCTTCGTGCCAGGCCTATGAACTTTGTAAATAAACTGTTATTGAGCTTCACCTGAAGTGCAAGTCTTCTTGGGCACTGATTCTGACAACCCTTGGCCACGGTGAAGTGGGGCCCTTTTACACTAATGCAGCCCAGATGCCCCTGCAGCGGCCAAGCCACAACTCATTCAATAACCTTCCCTAAAAAGTGGGGGTTAGAGACAAGCTGATAACAGGCAAGGAAGTCAATGTCAAGTGATGGCTTTTTGAGCAGAGGCCGGACTACTGTCTCCTTGAGGTAGCTCGGCACTCTGCCCTCCTAAAGGGAGGCATTGACCACCCCCGCCTGCAACGGCCCCAGCATCTCCCAACTGACCCTGACCAGCCAGGATGGGCACAGGTCCAGTTCGCAAGAGGTGGCTCTGACAGTCTTCAGAACCTCCTCTGCATCAGCGGGCAACACCCACTGAAATTGATCCCACAAAATTGGACAAGGCAGGACTTCCACAACCTCTGCTTTTCCCATTGTCATAAACATGGCATCGAAATCATGGTGGACAGGAACAATCTTGAAGTTCCCCAAGTTGTTCGGTGGGAGACTATAGAGAGAGCGTTCTCGGTGGCTACTCCTTGGCTGTGGAACTTCCTTCTGCCGGAGGCCCGGGTGGCCCTGGACCTCCCCTCCTTCCATTATCAGTGCAAGACTTCACTGTTCCACCAGGCTTTCGGTGAGGGGGATGGATAGGTGAATAAATAGATGAAGGGTGGGGTGATAGGTGAAGGGTGGGGTTGGGGGGGTTAGGTTGAGTGGGGGGTTGATTATTTTTACCTCCCCCATTATGGTTTATGTTGTTTATATATATGTGTGTGTATGTATTATTTTAATTATATTTATATTGTTTTAAATTTTATATTATAAGTCGCCCCAACCTGACTTTGGCAGGAGGGGTGGGGCAAAAGTTGTTAAAATAAATAAATGAAATAAATACAAAACTGACCATAAGTCAGTCAATCATTTACCCTCTCAAATAGTACTAGAACTAGGGGACACCCTATGAAACATAGGGTGATTTCAGACGAGACAGGGTGGCATTCGCCCCATCCTGGAATCACCCTTCTGATTCCCCACCGGAATCAGTCCAACAGACGTGCCGGCTGATCCCAGCGGGGAATCGGGGAGGGGGTGGGGCCGCGTGGTACAACGTGCGGCCGCACAGCCCCGCATCCCCACACCGCCCGCCCTCTGGGGAGACGGGTGGGCACCACGGCCAATGCGGCTGCAGTGCCCACCCGAATTGACCACAGCTTGGAATCCTGCCAGGGATTCCGGGCCGTGGTTGCCGTCTAGATGAGACGGGCCCCTTCATGGCGGCAGGGAATCGCATTTGCCACACAATCGGCGCCGGCCCCACTGGTTCTGCCGATGACGTGGTGAATGTGATTCCACGCTGCGATTGAGCGTGGTTAACATCTGGGGGGGGAACTTCCGGTTCCCCAACAGATGTTACGAGGCCCTTCCCCACCACAGGGTATTGACTGTGGTTGAGCATGATCTCGTAACGTCTGAAAATACCCATAGAAGCGCTGTCACATAGAAGATGGAGCAGACTTGTTCTCTGTTGCTCCTGAGGGCAGAATTAGACCCAATGGGTCAGTGCACGAAGGGGGAGATAAAAGGAAGTGGGATGGTTTCATTTCAAATTAGGCCAGACTCAATTTAGCCTGTCCATTCACCATCTTTATAACCGTGTCAACTATTTGAATTAGGCGTACATCACACTTTGAAATCATTACAGTCAGTCATTACCAAGAGAGTTACTAATTAAAAGAAGTCAAAAACATTAATGAATGTGGCCTAATATTAGGCAGGCATGACATACCTTCAAAAAAGTTTCCAGATATTCTCATTGTGTAATTGTGTGCCCCTTCCTCACTGCAGGGGCAGGGCAAGAAGTGTAGTCAGCATGACAATGTCCCTTTCTCAAACATTGTTTCACATAATCTTCTGGTCCTTTTCTACTAACTGTCAGCCACTTATGTGTTCTAAGTTCTTCATACCACTGATCCCTCATCCAGGAATCTGGAAAATAATCTTCCTCTTCGTGGGGTGTGTTTATGATATGGCAAAAATCCATATCATGGATGATATGGATATGACACATGTCAGGGCAAAATCCTGCCCTGACATGCGCGAGGGAAGTCACGGCAGATCCCTGTTTGCACCGGTGCTTTTCCCGTCAGCCAGCTCCTCGGGGTTGCCGCGTCTTCCCACGCCGCTCCTGGCCCCTCCCGCTGCCGCCACCGCCGCCACAGTTGTGAACGCAGCCTGAGATTGGCCACTGTCAGAGACAGGTGTTGGGCTTGATAGACCACTGGTCTGACCCAGTATGGCACTACTTATGTTCTTTTCATCTAATGGGATGATGTTGCAAAAGAGGCAAAGACCATTTGGGGCTGTGTTAACAAGGACATTGTATCCCAAGACACGCGAGATGGTGATGCTGCTTTATTTGGTGCTGGTGAGACCACACCTGGAGAATTATGCTCAGTGTTGGGCACCGCATTTCAAGAAGGATGTAGATAAATTACAGAAGCTACAGAGAGCAACTAAGATGATAAAGGGCCTGGAGGGCAAGCCAGATGGGGAAAGGCTGAAAGAATTGGGTGTGTTCAGCCTGGAGAAAAGCTGACTATGGGGGACATGATATCAGTTTTCAAATATCTAAATGGGTGCCATAAAAAAGATGACAAACACTTGTTCACCACTGTCACAGTAGGCAGAACAATAGGGAATGGGCTTAATTTGCAGCTGCACGGATATTGGTTACATATTAGGGAAAACTTCCCAGTTGTAAGAACTGTTGGGCAATGCAATAAGCTGCCCAGGGAGGCTGAGGAATCTCTTTCCTTGGAGATTTTCAGAACCCAGCTGGATAATCATCTGTCTGTGATTGCGTAGACAGGGATAGCCTGTCATGGAGCAGGGGTTTCGACTAGATGACCATTGAGCTTCCTTCCAGTCCTAAAATGCTATGATTCTATGATTCACACAGGACCCTTCCTTTGGCAAGCAAGGCAAAACATACCTGAGTTAACCCCCTCTTTGGTCTGGAAGCCTGTATATTAATTCACAGTGACAGAAGTTGGTTCAATCAAACAGATCATCTGAACTACTTGGACTCTCTCTCTTTCATGTAGGTCCTACACCAAGCCCTGTCTCTGTACAGGGCCATGTACATTTTTGGTGCTATATAAAATAACTCCTCCTCCTGCTCCTATGTCACGGCACCCACACTCTTTCGAGGCTACGGGAACCATTTCAATCAAACGCGAACTAGCCCAGAATCTTGACCTCGAGAAAGCAATGTATGTCTTTGCGGCCAAAAAAGCAAAGAAAGTCAAATTTTAATAAGATTAAGACAGATACTCCCCCACCCCCTTTGAATAAAAAGTAGATCATAGGAATTCTAAGTCATTTATCAGCAGAATTTGCAACATTTTCTCTTCCTATGAATGTTATCATTCATACCAGTAGGAACAGTTTGAGGGATATGGCTGTGTGTGTGTGTAGAGCGGGGCGGTTATTTTGGTAAAATGGCCCCACCCTGTGACTTCAGAGGATGGAGCTTTCGTTAGTCGGGGCAGGTGGCCAGTGAGTGGGGCCATTCACATCTTAATTCACATCTTAAACCCTTACTTAAGATCACACCTGCAGAGAATTAATTGATAACACACACACTTACTATATATATACGAAAAGCCAATCTAAGAGATTTTTTGGAATAATCCTAAATGAGGGATACTGTGAAGACAAATGGGCAGCGTCTGTTACCCAAGCTGCTAAGTTAATTGCTGTAATGGAACACATCTCCAGGGAAAGCACTGCAGCTAGCTATTCGTAATTCACCCCCTGCTCTAAAAATCCTAATTCTTTCTAAAGGAGAATACAGCACAGCCGCTGTAATTACAATCTCTGCACGAGAGCTGGGGATCACGGGGGAATGTGAAATCCTGTAAGTAGCCAGGATTTAGAAAGCCGGCAGAAAATGGAGATGTTGAGGATTAGACAGAGAGAGATGAAAACAGGAAAGAGAGAGTTGGTACCATGGGCGGATGCATTCGTTCTGCCTGTGGAGGATCACTGAATCCTAGACTGAAAACCAAGGGGATGCTGAGGGCAAACACCAGGGCAGGGTCTAGAAAAGTGAAGTGGATGGAGACGGGTGGCGGATGGGAAAGCCAAGAGCAATATATCCAATATTTGTGCTTACGTTTGGCAGAGGAGACTCAGGGCTGTAGCCACCATAGGACAAGAGGGCTTAGTTGTGCCTGGGTCCCCAGACTCCGGGTATTTTGGGGCAGGGAAGGGGGGGGATCGGCAGCTGCTGAGTGGCTCCGATTCAGAGCACCCACTTAAGTGCAGTGAGTGGGGAGGGATTCTAATGGGTGGCTCCTGGTGTGGTTACCGAAGCAACCGCCTCGCACTCCCCCTGCCACAGACCGCGGGGGAGGGGGAAACGCCCCAAGCTGGCCTTTGAGATTGGCATGTCCCAGGATGAACACTGGACAACCCCAGCGCCAGTTCCTGTGACTTGCAAAGGCCGTGGCCCTTGCCCACAGTCCCTCTGAGTGGGGGCCTGTCTGCTGGTGGTTGCTCCAGTTCATACGGGCAGGGGATGTGTGGGCGCCGGTTGCGACGTACTTTTGTGGCTTGCCCTGCACGGCACAGTCCAGATTTCTCAGCAGTGCACTGAGTGACTATGAGGGCTGCTAAGTGGCTCATGGGAGTGCACATTCTGCCCCACCTTCTGACGGGCGGCCGGATGAGTGGCTCCTGGGTGGCCGTACGGGAGAGCATCTCGTTTAAAAACACCCTCTGAGAGGGACCCTTTGTAAAGTGGCAAGAGTACTGCTAGGAAATTTTCAGAGTGGTAGGATGAGGGAGTGGAGCTTGTACTCTGTCCCCACCCACTCTGAAAATTTCCCACTGGTACTAGACTGCTTACAAAGGCCTTGCCAAGAAGGAAGTTTTAAGAGTGGGTGGGGATGGAGTGCTGGCCCCACCCACACTTGAAACTTCCTGGCGGGGTTGCTGCTGCTGGGAGCTGGGGCAGTACCTCCTTCTTGGGTAAGCCCTGTCCCATACCCTGGACACCAATCTCCTCCCCTGCCACTCTGGGGACCCTGGCCCTTGCCATTGGGGGCTGGGGGCATAATTGGGACATGAGCCCAGGTCCACCTCAGTCTTGCTACGCTACTGAGGAGACTCATCTAAGGATGTTTTAAAACATGACAGATAGGCCCTGTGATTGTACCACAGAGCTGGTTTGGGGTTACTGGGTGTGGTGGGGAGTTTCGTGTCATCTAAATGGATTTACTACATGGCTACCTCCATGCAATCCACTGTAAAAGCACCATGGAGAATATCTGTGGTGAAAGTACCACACAAGATAGGCAGGATGCTCCTATTCTCAGTTGCCTCAAGGTTACCATGTGGTATAGTTCAGACATTTTTTTAAAATAAACTTCCCACCACAAGGTATCACCTAGGCAACCCAGGGCTTACGTGATGTCTGAATGTGCCTCTAGCTCCTGTTGGAACGTCTCACTGAGCAACTGGAAGGGGAAGACGATGCAAGCAGTTTTCGCCCACCCAACTAAATGGACCTTGGTACTCATTGTGGAAGGACACATTTTTTCCATGACTTGTTTTTTTCTGCCTATTGAGGCAACTGGGCCATTGTGGAGTTTGCTGGTGATGACAGCATATCTCCCAATACTCCAGGTTTTGGAGGGACAATCTGTCTTTGGGTTTTGATTATTATTATTATTATTATTATTATAAGCATTTATATAGCGCCAGCGATGTACCTGGTGCTTTACAAAGAATAAGGTAGACACGGCCCCTGCCTGAGAGCTTACAATCTAAAGACAGGGAAGGGGGAACAGAGGGAGAGACAAGGGATGCAACATTCATGAGGATGCGAGAGCTTAGCTACCTGTTCTTGGCTTGGTTACAGTAAATTGGGAGTTTGCAGATAACAGGTGGGGGATAATCCTGGGTGGGGGGTGGTTAGCAAGAGTTAGGAAGGACAGAGCAGAAGGGGTGGGTTTTGAGGAGGGACTTGAAGGTGTGGAGAGTGGGGGCCAGGCGGACAACCACTGGGAGGGAGTTCCAGGCGCGCGGGGCAGCGTGGGAGAAAGGACGAATCCCACTGTCTCTCTTACAGGGTTCAAAGTTCCTCTTTCAGAAGTGAGAGAGAGCGAGAGAGCAGTATTTAAGCCTCAGACACCTCTTTCCTAGTTGCCTCCCCAGGAAAATCATTGGGGAGATGATGGAATGACAAGAAACTAAGTGGAATGAGAAGCAGGACAGGAGAGCATCTGTCCCCCTTCGTGCACTTGGAATATTGGGAAGTGTCTGTCACGTAAGTGCATGGAGGAGTGGAGTCAATCTGAATTATGTTCTGTGGCTACTGCAGTTTGGAATATGCTCCATAATTTGACACACAAAATGGACAAACTCGTGTACAAATAATATTATCTTCATCTTGAGGATCACAGGCAGAAAGGCACCTAGAGACAAGTCACAGGATGGTAAGACCTTCTACAGTTGGCTCTGCTTAAGTGGGACGCTGATAATTTGGATCACTACTTAAATAGGCCAGAACTCTGGGAGCAGTTCTTCCCAGTACTACAATTGACTAAAATCATCTCTCCTTTAATTGGTACAGCTGTTTATTTGACATCTCCTGAGGCTTGTACGGGAATGCACAGCCCTTTGGGTGCTAAAAAAAGTATAGGAGAATGGAGTGACTATTGCAAAGTCATTCGTTCCAACAACAGCAGGTGAGTAGGAAAGCCTGGTTTTGCAGAAGAGGGGTTTTCCAGGGAAGGGAGAATAGGGTAGAAACGAATCCATTCCCCCAACATTCTGCGCAGCTAAAGAGGCATGAGCCACGCCCCCAGCTAATAAGCTCCACCTCTCAGTGAAAAAGCTCCATGCCCCATGCAATTACCTTTCATGCACACTACCTCCCAACATCCCAAGTGCATAAAGAGGGACAGAACAAAGCTCTCCTGTTTATCATTCCAATTAGTTTCTTGTCATTTCATCACCTCCTCACGTTCCTCTCAAGAGCTTTTCCTGGTAGCGAGGAAAGAGGTGACTGAGGATTGAATAACAGCCTTTTCGTCTCTCTCTCCTGATGGAGGGACTTTGACCCCTGTAAGAGGGACAGCCGGTCAGCACTCAAAGAGGGACCATCTCCTTTAAATAGGGACCTCTGGGAGGTATGTTAACCTATTCCCATAGCATCTTGCTGTGGCGGGCCCCTCGTGTGCATCCCACTCCCTTCAGATGTTTGTCTCCGTTCCTTCCTTCTTACCTTTAAAAAGCACCTGAAAACATATTTATTCTCTAGATACTTTTAGGATCCACTGATGGTCCCCTCAATGTACTTTGTCCTCCCTTTTTTCCCAACCCCATTTTTAAACATTTTAATAACTGTTTTAATTGCTTTGCATTCTTTATATTGTTTTAACTTTTTAAATGTACTTTGTAAAGCACTCCAAGTGCCAAGTGGAGCAGGGGGGCACTATATAAATAAAATGTATTATTAATTATTATTATTATTATTATCATCATTTGTTGCTAATACAGAAGTGACCACTTACTGAATTCCTCTGTAGGTTGAAACCCTGATCTGGTGGACTGAGCACCAAACTGGGAGCTGAAAGACCTGGGGGTCTAATCCTGATTTTGCCATTGATTCGCACTGTCCATAAGCAAGTCTTTTAACCTTTTAGTGCCTCTGGTTTTTTTCACTTTCAGTCCATCTTTTCCCTCTCTCGCCATACATTGTCACATTTCTTGAAACTCCTTTGGAACTTTGAGTTGGGTCAGGCCTCAAATAAGCTGGGACTCTCTGGCATGGTTTGGGCATGTCATGATCAGACTTGAGTTGGGTTGAAAATTCCAACCAGAGTGGATCCCTAGTTCTGGTTTCAAAAATTAAGAGGGACTGCCCCCCTTTCTCCCTGCTCCAGTGTAAACACAGAAAGGCAAATACAATTTACTAACTTGCATATATGTCATTGTTTATGGAAATGCCAAGGGGTTCTATCTAATTTGTGTCAACTAACAATAGATAAAAAATAAAGCAAGGGGCAAAGTACTCCTAGGCCTAAAAAAGAAAGTTGAAAGCAAAGAAGCATTTAGGCCATGTTTCTTTGTGGTTTATTTATGCGAGGTTTTGTTTGATTGCTTTCTCCTTTGCTGTTGGAATGATTCCTAGAATGCCTGCCTTCCAGCTGATGTGAGTGATGCAGGTTAGCAGAGCTGTGGTCACTTTACACTAGCTGGGGCCTTGGCCAGATGATCTACTCATTCATAAACAATGGGTCTGTCTCCTCCCTCCGCAGTTAGGCAGCAAGAATGGTCTCCTTTGGTTCACTGTAACATGGATGTAACAGCACTCCTGGTCCCTGCTGCTTTGGAGGCTGCCACCCTCCCCAGTCTGCCCGCATTACTGAGGGGTGGGAAAGAAGGTCAGTGGTCTGGCCTTAAGCAAGGCCAACAGGGGGCATGGCCAGGCCCTATGGTCAAAAAGACCATAGGGCCCCCTTGTCTATTGGGGGGCGAGTGGCAGGAAGCGGAGCTTTAGGAAGTGGCTGCCCCAGGGCCTCACCTTTTCCCCTGGCAGCACTCCTGGTCCCTTCTCGAACGTCAGCCCTGGGTGTCCAGGTTGGCCCTGGAGGTGGGGTTTGGAGAGTGGGGGAAGGGAGTCAGGCAGATGGGAGATTGAGGGTCATGGCATGGTCTGTCCATCCTCAGTCTGTCCGGTTGTTGCTTCACTGATTGCAGTATTCCATAACCACTCCTAATGTCATGTTGTTTATCATACGCAGGAATTAAGGAATCAGCCCTGCAGCGATCCACAACAGACTCAGGGCCTACCTTTCTGTCTTGAGAAGTCTGTGCCACATCATTTATTTGCCCTTCTTATGCTAATATAACTTCATGCATTTTTGAAAAATAATGAACTATTAACAGGCCCATAGCTAAACTGGGGCGGGCGGAGGTGCCTCCCTTCTTGCCCTCCTACCCCCAGCTGTAGAAAGAGCTTTTCCAAGTTTCCCCCCCCCAGCAAACTGAAATATTTGCCCATCTTGTCATGCAGTCTGCCCCACTCCCATGCCAGCCTCCTAGCTGCAGGTCTATTAAGGTGCTTGAAATTGTAGCTTGAAAAGAATTTGAGCAATTTGCTTAATGGATGTTCACAAATGTACTTTAAAAATCACCTTGTGGAGAACTGAATTGTCTTGATTGAGTAGTTAACTGGGGAAAAAGGGATCCTTTGCAAACTCTTAGCTGTGGCTACTTTGTTATAGTGCCGTCCATAAAATGGTTCCAGGTAGGGATGGCATCGTGGCTGTAATTAACATTCAGCTTTGGCTTAAAGAAAATCTATGATTTAATGGAAGATTTTCTGGGGGTTTAAGAAAGAAAATGATTAGAAAACTATGGGCACACCAGGAGGTAATGAGATTAGCTGAACACAGAACCCTGCAGAGTTTAAAACTACTCCAGATGCAAAGGAAGGCTTAGCAGCTCATTGGAAATTTCAGGGTACAGTTAATCTGCACTGGGTCCTTATGGAGGCTATACATTTTTTAAAGAGTTGAAACTTCATTGACGCTATCCCAGGAGGACTATTGCTTGGAGCGTGGAAGCAATGAATAGTATAAAAATAGTTTTCCTGCTATGACTTCTCAATATTTACATATCTTAACAAGGTTGTTGGACAATAGAAACCATACATAGAGAGGCGCAGGCAAATACATCTGGAATGGAATGAAGGGAAATCCATTCACTCCCAGCCTTAATTCCTTTATGAGTTTTGAAAACTGATGTTTACTCACAAACATCTTTATTGCATTAATGTCTAAACAAACCACGCTGGAGTTGTGTGCCCTATAAGCCTTTAGTGATGCGAATAGCCTTGAGGGGAGATAATTAGAATCTGATTCCACTCCACTGAAGTCAATGGAAATACAATTATGACAGATCAAAATTTCAAAAATACAAGACATGCCAGAGCTCTGAAGTCATGGACAGCCACTGTGCTCTGTGGAGTGGCGGGTCTCCGAAAGAAGGACCCTTAAAATAAGGGGCATCTGGCATTCTTAGTCCGAGCCTTCAGAGGCTGGTTCCCTGTCTCCTTGCAATCAAAGCAGCAAGCTCATGAACTGAAACTGGCAGACTGACTCTGTAAACAGTGCTGGATTAGGCCGTGGGCCCCAGCATACCTCTCAACCCCTGAACTCTGAAATGAGGGACATCATTTGCATAACATTTGCATATATGTAACTTCATTGCTTAACTATGAGGTTGTGGTGAGAGAAAAAAAAAAGAAATCTTAAAAAGTTCAGGACTCTCCTATACAATAACCTCTCTCATAAGCCAGACAAATCCTTGTCCTGCCAGTCCTTATGTCGAAGCTCTGACCCAACATTTCCCTTTATTGCTTGGCCTCCACACCCTCATGCCAAATGAGTTTTAGGGTTTTTTTTAGGTAAGTTCCTCCCCACCCATTAACCCACTCCTCATGCATGTTGCAGGGTTGCATAGGGCACAGGCCGCTGTCACATCAACTTTCGGGGTGCCAGATGTTCGTATGGGACAGCTATTGGCACCCTATGCAGCTCTGCAACATGCATGATGGGTGGCTGATGGGTGGGGAGGCGCTTGTCTAAGAACACCCTTGCTGTTTACACAGCTCTCCTTCTGCTAGTAAAGCATTTCCCCTCACTCCAGCCATTTCTCCTCCAGCGTGGACCCTCTCTGTGACAGATGAGCCTAACGGAGAAGCTGGTCTGAAATTGTGTTGTTTTAAAAAGGAAACAATTAAAGTGGTCACATCAGCTCCAGACAAGGGGCAGGTCTGAAGCCTTGACCTTGTGATTTTTTTCAGGAGAAACAATTAGAAATTATAGTTTTACATTGAGGCTCTCAAACCAGGGTGTTTTCAGTCATGACAGTGGCCTGCTTTACCCCACCCCAATTTAACCCACGGGCCACTGTCATGTCAGTTCCTGCACCAGATGTTTGCCTGGGATAGTTCCCAGTCATGGTGGCTGCTAGCCTGGCTGTGACTCAGGAAAGTCTCCGACTCATTGCCCACACTAGCCACCACCACCACTGGGATCCAACCGTCCGATCAGGAGTAAAGTGGGCTATCGCATTTGAAAGCCTGCTTTACTGGACTCAGTCTAGACTGGACTCCCTGCCAGTTCCAGGTGCCATGGTGGACATCATTGGCCACCTCGACTGTCCCATTAGCACAGCATGGGGTGGGGCAGATGCATGTTCGTGCATCTCCCCACTTTCCCCAGCAGCCTGGTATGGTCCTGGCTGTGGTGGCGGCCCGTCTCTAGACCAGGTAAAGTCCATGGCGGTGCCTGAACACCATCACGTATGAAAACACCCAGAGTATGTTATGTTGTGTTTTCTTTTTTTTAAAGAATTTCAAAGACGGCAAGGAGAAAAGTAATTAAGAGTAATCAAGGATAGGACACTAGCGAGCCCCTTATCTGTAGCATGGGAGGGACTGTGTTGAGCCTGCCTGGAGAAACTTGCTTGGCGCACTCAGGCTGGAGAATCCAACTCATTGTCCCCATTGATGGCTTGCAAATTGTTCTCCCTTATTCCTCCCTTTCTAATTTGGGACTTAACAGCAGTTTTTCAGGTCTGTGGGACACATAACAAGAGGTACAAAATCAGGGATGTCCTATGAAATCCAGGACATTTGAGAAGTATTGTCCCCAGCCAAAAAGGGGGGCCCCTGGGAAAACTAAACTGATGCTCTGGAGTAGGGGACTTGAAGACAGGGCTCCTGAGGGGCAGGCTGGACCATCTTTGCACTTCTGCACACGTCTTCCACAGACGACTTACACTTAGGCACACGCTTAACTTTACCATCCTGGATCAATTACTCAGAAAAATATAGTTGCTTGTATGTGTGTTTGCAGGAATAGGTCCATAATAATTTTTTTTAAAACCCAACCTATGCTGTATTTTGATGTCGGTATCTGTGCATAATACTCCTGTATTTATGAGACTCTTGTTCATTATTAGGATTATGATTCATCTAGCACCAGCAATGTCGCTGGCACTGTGACACCCTTAATTAGATACAGGTCCCTGCCCTGAGGGGCTTACAATCAAGGAAAGGCAAGGGAGAGAGGAACATAGGATGGAGAAGAACAGATTCACAAAGTTAAGCTACAGGTCAATGTGCTTAGCTTAGTTACAGGGAAGAAGGAGATCTACTCATAGAATTGGAAGGGACCTCACAAGTTGTTTAGTCCAATGCCCCTGCTTGGATGCAGGATGATTAGTTACATCCTGCATCCAAGCAGGATGTAGTCATCCAGATATTTTGGGTAGCACTAGTGATTTATTTATTTATTTGGATTTCTACCCTGCCCTACCTCCAAAGGTTGAGGATTATTATTATTTATATAGCACCAGCAATGTACCTGGCACTGTACAATCAGTAGTTAGAGACAGGTCCCTATACCAAGCAGCTTACAATCTAGGGGATACAAGGGAGAGGTGAACATCAGGAGAGACAAGGATATGTTCATGAGGTTAAGAAGTTGCAAGTGCACGTGTTTAACTTAGTTACAAGGAAGAGATTCTGATTGAGGAGGGAAGAGGATACAATTTCAAGCCTGACGGAAGAGGTAGGTTTTCAGGGTTCGAAGTTGGGAGGGAGTAGAACAAATGTATTCAGGGAGCGGGTTATAGGCATGGGGGGCAGCAAGAGAGAAAGGGCAAAGATGTTTAGAGGAGCAAGGGAGTCATGAGCAAGCAAGGATGGCTGTCAAGGGCACAGGGTGTGGGACATCCACAACATAGGGGGTCAGGCTGTAGGGCTGGGAAGAACAGGGAGAAAGTAGGGGACAAAGCTAGACACAGGAACTAAGAACAAGGCAAGGGGGTTACTCAGCCATTCTCCCAGGTCACAGGGAGCAAAGCCCCTCTACAGTCACAGGGAGAATACAGCTTACCATTGGGACTCATAGGGAAAATGCCCAAAGAGTACAGGAAACAGAACCAGGGAACTAGGAAGCCAGAGGTCAAGGGACATGAAAGCATGGAACACAGGGCTAGGACCATAGGTAAAGGAACCAGAACAAGAAGCAAGGCATAGGGGGCTATGAGCTAGAGCAATGGGACTAGGCAACAAGGAGAGTGGGGCATGGAAAGGGATAAATAATAGCGCTGGAAATAGGGGGTGAAAGTGAAGTTGTTCTGCCTGATTTCTTGCTGGGACCAGTATGCCTTTTATGCTAGCTGGTACCCAATCAGGAAGTTGGGAGGTGGGGCTGGAATACAGGGGAATCACCTCCAAAGGGTGTGGTTCAGGCAAGGACTGGGGAAACACTGAAAGAACAATAGGGAAGACAAAGAGGGCTGAGCTCAGGCCAAGGGCGTGGCACCACAGGCTGAGGCAGAACCTCAGAGACCAAGGGTTCAAGATCCCTGGGACCTTATAATGGTTTACATCAAAACAGTGCATAGAAGTAAAACCCATAAAATAATAAGACTCCATCCCAAACCAAAATCTGCCCCTGCCTGTTAAGAGTCTGGCTGAATAAGTGTGTCTTACACTGCCTTTGGAAGATGCACAAGGGTGGGCTTAGACTAACCTTGAAGGGAGTTTCAAAGCTGTGGAGCAGCCATCAAGAAGGCCTCTCTAAGAACCCAGGTTGTCTAGAGCTGGGCCAATGATAGAACCTGCAAGAGGGTACTTGTGGCTGACCTTAGGAGTCATGAAGGGACATAAGAAGAAAGGCAAGTTTTTAACTATGTTGGGCCCAAAATCAGCACCTCGAATTGTGCTTGGAATGCTATTGGTAGCCAGTGCTTGGCGCTGTGAAATCCTTAATCGAGACAGGTCCTGCAGCCTACCCTGAAGGGCTTACTATCTAGGGGAGAGGAGGACAGGAACCTCTGCTTGGATACAGGATCTGTGCCCACGTTCAAGCCAGAAAGCCAGCCCCTCTCCTTCCCTCCGCAGCTGGCTTGGATGGGAAAGGGCTGTGCTGGGGGTTGCCCAGTAGCAAACCTGCCGGACGGTCACTGGAGCGGCAGCTCAGCCCAAGTCCAGTGCGTCTGGAGATTCCTCTGCGGGTGGGGCCCGAAGACCAGACAGGCCCCAACAGGCCGGGCTTGGGCTGTGCTGCCACAGTTGCTTTAGTGACTTCCGGGCAGGCGAGTCCCCTGATCTTCTGTCTTTTTTTTATTTTATTTTTTTATTTATACAAATTTATATCCCGCCCCTCCTGCAACGCAGCCCGGGGCGGCTCACAACCATAAAACAATTAAAACAATAAAATACATTAAAAATTCAAATAAAACAATCAAATATTCAATATAAATATTAAACAGGGCTAGACAAAACAAATGGGTGGGGGATTAAAAACCCCTCCCTACCCTCCCCCAAAGGCCTGGGCAAACAGCCAGGTCTTACAGTTCCGCCAAAATGTTAAAAGGCTTGGGGCCAGGCGAGCTTCCTCCGGAAGGGAGTTCCACAGCCGCGGCCCTACTACCGAGAATGCCCTCTCCATCGTGGCCCCCC
>QEPC01014730.1:7042090-7097443 GCA_003113815.1 Sphenodon punctatus | reverse complement strand
CCCCCCCCCCCCCCCAACAAGAGGAGACTCAACCACCTGCAGATTCCTCAAGCCCTCGCCCACCAACATCACCTCCGTCTTGTCTGGATTCAATTGCAGATGACTCGACCTCATCCAAGCCCCCACAGCTGACAGGCACTGGGAAAATAAGGAGACTGCATGGCCTGGGTCGATGGAAAAGGAGAGGTAGAGCGGAGTGTCATCAGCATATGATGACACTGCATGCCCTTAAACCCTCTCACGATCTCCCCTAATGGCTGCATATAGATGTTAAACAAAAGGGGGGACAGAATGGCACCCTGCGGGACTCCACACATGAGGTCCCAGGGGGAAGACGTACACTCCCCTAAGACCACCCGGTGAGTTCTCCCAGCCAGGAACGAACAAAACCAGTCCAAGACCGTTCCGCCAATTCTGGCACGGTCCTGCAGGCGAGTCACCAACATCTCCTGATCGACTGTGTCGAACGCAGCCAAAAGGTCTAGCAGGACCAGTAAGGTCTGACGACCTTAAAGATAAAGAAAAGTTGTGAGATTTTCTGGAAAAACATCCCATCACAATATTATGGAAAGCTTTCTGACACACAACTCTACTGTTTACTACTACTACTACTTCTTACTGGTGGCAGTCAGACACGATGCTATAATTCCAGGTTCTTGGCGTGCATGCTACCTCAGACATAAACAAGTATTTAGAAGTGGACTAAATTCTTTACCACATGGTTGGTATTGTACACTACCCATTGCTGCTAGAGATGAAGTTCTCAAGCTGTTGGTCATGAGTCAGAGTGGATGGGGGTTGAATCCCAGTTGATTCTTGCTTGGCTTTGCCTGCCTTTGTTGGCATCAGAGAATTATATTCACTTTCAAAATGGCTACGTGTAGGCAACAAGCTTGGGAATCGCTGCCCTAGGCGAGTACTACCACATAATAGCTACCTCTTTTACATATGTTCAGAGAGAGTTCACTGGAATTACTGCATGGTAGCTCTGCTCCTCATGTTGCATCTGAACAATGTATTGGTTTTCTGAGTTGTGTTTGGAAACTTTACTCTTGATGGATAGAAAACAGAATTAAATCTTATTTTTGTCCCTCTGTTCTAACCGCTCTGGTGGAATGGATAACTTGCATAGAGTTATATGCTCTTAGCAACTGACAGAACAGTAGGGGGGACAGATGTAAGGTGCTGATATGACCTAACTAATGATTTCCGGGGATTGCTGGAACCATTTCTGTAGTTCTTATAGCTCTGACCCTTCAATCTTCTAACCATTAACTGTGAACTTTCTTTTTTTAAAAAAAGGCTCTGGTCTGTTTGAGGTCACTCATGGATTTATTTATTTTTTTGACAATGAAATGTTTGACTTCAGTACAAAACTAGATCAAAGCTGGACTGAATGTATCCGGTTTTATGTGCAACTGTAGCAATAGGTAGAATGTGAAGTCTTTTTTTTCTCTTTGGGCCGACTTGGTTCGCGTACTAAGCCCTTAGTGTTCTGTCATTTGGTAATGAGGGCAGGAGCTTTTCATAATGCAACACACTTGGGTACAATTTATCTGTTACCAAAAGTGTGATCAATGGACCCAGCTCCTGGCGTAATAAACTTGGTATACGTGTTGCAGGGGCATATCGAATGAAAGCACTAGCCATTTAGGGTTTCCAGGAAGCATAGGTAGATATTTGGTTTTAAACCTAATGAAATTTTAATTGGACCAATGTGGAGTAGGGAATATAATAGGGCGTAGAGCAGCTATGAACCAAAAATTAGAAACCAGTTGAAATTTGGTCAATGAGGCTCCCTTCCCTTTCGCTATATCTTACTACAGAGGCCTTGGTTTCTTGAGGCTTATTTTTCATACTCTTTAGGAAACCGCATTCTGGGGATTTGGAAAGGGGTGGGTGGGGTGAGAGGCTGGGTATAGAGTGGTTCTGCCCCATAGCTTTCGATTCCAGAAAATGGAGACTTTCCTTGGGCATCATCGCTGGTAGCTGCTCTTGACCTGCACGTGAGGGAATGCAGACTCTGTTACACCAGAATTGCTAATCACACCAGTTTATATGCTAGTTCCATGACTTTTTTTAAAAAAAAAGAAACACAGCTGGAAAACCTTCAGATTTCACCCTATTGCAAGTAAAAATTTCAGCCCCTAGACTTGAGAGAAGAAAAGTCAGTGTTGGGACCCATTGTGCTTTTTCAATCTTATTAGTTTGACAATCCTATACGAAGTACAGGGGAAATCCTACTAGAGTGAGCAGTGATTAAAAAAACTCTTGACTCTTATGAGAAATGAGTGAGTGTTCCAAAGTAGAAGAACCAGCTAGTGTCTGAAGAGGTATAGGTATCAACGGGAGCTGGGGAGGATTTTAAAAAGCTACACTCAAATCACAGGTTGCTATTTGCTGTAAAACTTGCAATGTTGATCCTTCCCTTTAACATCCTACTGAAGTGATACCAACCAATCGGAGGTAAATAATGAGTAATCTCTCAGGACTTTCATGTGGCCATTTAGTAGCTGATGGGTGTATCTTGTTTGGCTAGCAGAACAATGTTAGACACTTTATTGCTCAGAACTAAGTCAATGGGGTTGTATGCTTTCTGAGATCAGTGGTATGTCCTTCGAAGGCTTAAGGATGGGAGTATCTTGTGATACAGAAATACATCCATTCTGTTCAAAGTATTGTACCGTTCCCAGGCTCCAAAATGAGGTTGGCCTAAAGATTATGAGTTTTTGCAAGCTTTTCTTTCCAACTATGTAAACGTTTTCTTTGTTTTTGTTTTAAAGTAGGCTGGGGATTTTTTTCTTTAATTTATATAAGCTGTGCAACCTTAGCCTTGAATAAACATGAAAGACCTAATGTAAAATTGCAAGAGTTGGCACCCATGTGTTTGATTCCAGGACTCCCTGCATACCCATGTGACCTATACGACGACTCACATAAATATCTTTTTGAATACAGAAATCTTGAGGCTTGTGATCAGTCCAGAGTGGTTAAAAACTCCACTCATAAAATTGATCAAATACTCCTTGAGAAATGGACAAGTAGGCCAGTTTGGAGATCATTTTCCTCTTCTCCTAGAAGTCTCATCTATATTTTTCTTAATGTTTCAGGCCAAATGTATGCCCAGATGAAGAACTGGCAATGGTGGGACACCGGCAGCCATGCGTCCAGGCCTTTACCCATATGGTCAAGATGTGGAAACAGGGTTGTACAGCACATCGGTGGTGTATGGGTTATGAGAGAAGGTAATGCATGATCTAGGTTTTAAAAGCTCATTGCTGGTAACAAAAATTGATAGGGATGCTTTATTTTTCTTTCCTCTAAGAAAAATGCATTTGAGAAACTTACATACATATATACAAATGTTGAAGTAAGAAATCAGCTATGTTTAGATTAAAGCCTATAGGAATTTTAAAGGCAAGACTTGGACAGCATTTCTACCAACCTGTTTGGTGTGGATATTGTTGTTTTGTGTATTAGTTCTGCTTTGTGTAACAAATCACAATGGATAAATGCATTCCTCTTTGGGTAAAAACAAACCATCACAATGTGACCTGGGTCGGGAACCCACTGCTGTCAAGGCTGGGGTCAACTCAGGCCACGTGAGTGTGGCTGGGAGATTTGTCCTGGCAGTTTGGAAATCTGTCCTGCTGTCTGGGCAGCAGCCAAACAGACATGCCAGTGGGCTCCACCACATCGCTCCTAGTGCCCAGCCTTCTACCGTGGTGGACCGCCATCGTGTCCAATCACAGACTACCATGGCAGCCAGTCATGGTGGTCCCCTGAACCGGACTGGGAGCAGTGGGCTAAACAAGTGTGATAGACTGCTCTGGCCCAGTTGGGTGGACGGTAGCCAGGCTGTGACCTCGGCCATTTGCTGAGGTGAGTGCCCACGCTAGCCACCAACAGTCAGTCTGGGCAGACATCTGGTGGCCTGATTAAAAAAAAAAGTGACAGTGGCCCATGGACCAGAGCAAGCCGGAGCGGGAATGAGTGTATGTTACAAATGTACAATCTCTAGTTTATTTATCGACTGATCTGCGCATCACTGCTGTGGTGTGAATAGCCACAGAGAGGAATATTTGCTTACAGTGACTTTTGTTTTAAAGGGCTGGCTATTACACAGTCTACAAACAGGTGTACAGCATGAAGCATCAAACTGTCTACAAGTGCTGTCCGGGCTGGACTCAACGACATGATGCAGACCCTGGATGTTTACACCGTAAGTTGTGATTGGAGCAAGAAAAAAATGCTCTACTTAATTCTGTATTCTAGTTCACTGGTGGCCAAGAGAGATTGCAGGCTAACCAGAAGCTAGTTTCCAGTAGATCATGGTGTGGGGATGGGGGGGGCCAAACCCTCGGAGGATGCCTCTGGGGAGGACAGTAGAACCAGTGTCCCAGGAAACCTCTCTGGGATGAGAGAGGCTAGGAGAGCCCCTCTAGTGTAGCAGGGAAAAACTTATCTGAAGAAGAGTGCTCTTTTCCATGTCTGAGACTGGTTGTTGAGGTGCCCTAGAGCTAGGAGTCAGTGGGAGGGGTCCTGGTGCATCGTCTAAGGTTGGTGTCTACATAGGGTGGATAACGTGCACCGTAATTCTGGCTACCCCTGTTTAGTTGAACTGTACCTTTATGGCTGTACAGTTTTTCTCTGTTGTTCTTGGGATAATATTGGGATTCCCATACAGGTGCACCTCCTGGGGTTATCATGCAGAGAGAGAATTTTAGAAAGGTGCAAGTAGCACCAAGCAGTCGTGAGATGGTTAATTATTTTGCATTAAGTAAATAAGCATTTAATAACTTGCAACGTTGATAATTCACTTGCTTATAAAAGTACTCTGGATCCCCATTCCATAGATGTGCTCAATTCAGAGGTGCCATGTGTTTTACACCAGATCAGAAATGGATCCTTTCTCTTTGCATTCTTAACAACCTTGAAACCTGGAGAGTGCTGTGTAAAAATGATAGATACTACTTGTAACACTGCCATTAATGCTACATAGTGCATTTCCTCTGGGTTGCAGAACCTTCTCTCCTACCACCTTGAATGCTTTTCTTGTATCTCCATGCCTCGGATGTCTCTCGTGTGAGAACTTGTTTTTCTTACTGCCTTTAATGATGAGCCTTTCCACTTTCTCATGCTTCCTTTCTGCAGCTTGTATTTTATTTTAAAGCATTTTGGCTTCTGCTTGCATGAAAGATGCTAAATAACATTATCACCAGGCTGTTCTTCGTGTTTACGCTGGTAGTGAGGGACTTGTGTGATGCAGTGAATATGGGTCCCTAGTCATAAGGATACCTGCCAGGTTGACATTTGATTCAGATTCCAGGTTTTTTTTGTTTTCTGCAAGTGTCATATCGGTTATCCGACATGAAGCAAAAATTAATCTTTATTACTTTCCTTAAAAATAATAATTAAAAAAATTAGCAATCTGAAATGGAAATGAATGGTGGAACTAACTCTTATTCAG
This sequence comes from Sphenodon punctatus, assembly GCA_003113815.1. Lineage (NCBI taxonomy): Eukaryota > Metazoa > Chordata > Lepidosauria > Sphenodontia > Sphenodontidae > Sphenodon > Sphenodon punctatus. The sequence continues at coordinate 7,091,973 of QEPC01014730.1, read as the reverse complement.
ATGCAAGGAAGCTGTTTTGACTTGGCTGGTTCCGTAGGCGTGTTGGAGTGGAAGCTGTATCTTTTGTGGCTCTATTATATCGCTTATTAAAATGTACTAGTGTGTTCCTAACACCTCTGAATTACAGTACAACAATTTGTCTATCCTTTATGTTGTTCTGGTAGCATTTTCCGTATTGCCAGATTGTGCTTTCCACCATTCAAAAGATTTCCAGTCTAACTGCACCATTCATCTTTAACTATCCTGAGGGGATAATTACATATAAGAAGCGTGTTAGTCAGGAGTGGGATATCTTCTAATTATCATACTGATAATGATACTTTTTGTCCGTTCCACTCTTGAGACGGCCTCGTTCCAATTTCTACATGGACACCTGGGCTATGTGGTGAGTTTGGCATTTCTAATGCAGCCCCCAGAAGCCATTGGGCAAATAGCTATTAAATTTTTAAAATAAAAGCTTTGCCCTTATTGTGTGTGTATTTTTCCAGAATTGTGCTCTGTAGGTGCTTGCTTCAATGGAGGGAAATGCTCAGAAGGAGGATCCCAGATGTGCCAGTGCCCAGAGGGATTTCAAGGTCCACGTTGCCAGTACGGTGAGTTGAAGAATAAGCCTTTTGTTGGGTATCAAGAATGATCCGACTTGCTCTTTGATGTATTCTGTTAAGTTACCGTAATACTTTGGTGGGTTATTCTTCTGCTCTTATTCTTGGGTATCCAGTGGCTCAACCTATTTTCCAACTCATGTTTCCGTTTTTGTTATCTTGTCTCCAGGTTAATATTTTAAAAAACAAACATGAAATATTGTTTGCATGCTGAGCATCTACATAGTGTAATGTTTATGATAATCCTGGTGATAGGAATACAGTAGAACCATACTCTCCTGCTTCCTTGATTACACACTCAAAACAGGCTGGCATGTTCAACCCACTTCTTGGCAATGATTTTGCTTATACTGTGCACCCAAAATTGTACGTATGCCACGAAATTTTGTCATATGCAAGGGATGGGCCCAAGATGGCTAACAATGGGATGTTGCTTTTTATATTTTTATTTTTTTAACAAAATCTGCAGAATATATTCTAATGTTCTGTGAAGTAGAACTAAAACTTCAATTTTTTAAAATAAAGAAATGAAGACAGTTCTGTATTATGGTCATCTTCACTTGACTCCTCCATCTACCGAAGGTAGGCAACAGTAAGATCAAGTTTGTGCCATTTGGTCTTACCACAAGCTTTGTTCACATAATTACAGATGTTCAGTCCTGCAGCCATGTTCTATGGAATCTGCCTTCTGTATGAAGAACCATCCTGATGATTACTACTTTTTCAAGAAATCATCCTGTTTCATCGTAATGTGTCTGAAATACCGTAGTTTGCTAGTTAATGATATTACTGGGTTTTTGGTGGTGGTGGTTCTTGTGTGTGTTGTGGAGGGGATTTTTTGTGTCTCTTTGCAACTTGATAAAACTAGTAATCTGCAAGAAACAGTTGTGAATTAGCAACATGGTGCTATAACACACACTGGCAGGCCAACCCCCTACCATAAAAGTCAATGAGTGTTTTGCCATTGACTTCAAGAGATGGAGGATAAAGTCAGGTAGTCTCCACAATTATGGAAACTGGTGAAAGTGGCTTCTGCCCAACAGTGTGTTGTCCTGCTGTGGAAGGGCTGACTTGCATCTGGGGACAAAGGGTTGTATAAATACTAAAAAAACAATGACTACTACCATTGCTCAGTCCTTTAGGATTTAATTGTCTTCTAGCCTGTGCAAACAAAACCGTATCTTGAATTCTAGATCATTAAGCTTTTTTCTTTCTGTTCACTTGAAAATATATTGCCTGTTGGTGACACTCTGACACGGACTGACAGATTTGGATATGTTGCAGAGTCTGAGGCGAGTTCTGCTCCCTTACTCTAGTGTAAATCTGAGGGAATTCCATTGAAGCTGCACAGAAGCTAAATCCTTGTCACTTAAATCTTGATGGGTACTAAATAAAGTTATGTTTCCATATCTTCATTGTGGTTCACAGCTGCTCTCCTTGTCATGCCTCGTATTATTTTAAAATATATAACTTTTTAAAGTTGTGGTTTAACTGTTGCATTGCAAATCAGAACTCCATAGCTATACAACATTTTGTCAACAGGACTTCATTCACATAGGGTAAAAACAGATGTGTGGCCGGTGGGGCTGCTCCAGGTTGAAACTCCCAGGTCATGTGGTTGGGGTACCCACCTGACTGTGGTTGGGGAGCCATCCCGCCAGCCGTACGGCCCAGAAAGCCGCTGCTGCACTGACTTGCTTGCCTGCTCTGGCCCTAGTGGGCGGGCCCTAGTCCGGGTCCAGTGGTCAAAGCCTTGGGAAGCCCCTAACACCACCCATCCCAGGCAAACATCTGGTGCAGTGTGTTGACATATGCTGGGTCCTGGTCCAAAGCAGACCCTAATTATGTCTGTCTTTTTTTTTACCCATACAATGTATATGAAATTACAAATTCTGTGTCCTTAGTCTTCCCTAAATTCTGCCAGTCTCTGGCTGCCTGCCCCATGGGGTTTACGTGACATAGTGAGGCTCGTGTAAGATCACCTGCACTAAGATGACCGCAGGGAAGCAAGAATTCTTTAATCAAGGAAGGAAGACAACGTCGTCTACAGCAGACACATGAAAATGGAAACCATGAGAAAATGCAGGCAAGGTCTTCAATAAAAGCACTTTCATAGAGTTCTCAACCCCACTGGTCATGGATCACAGAATTATAGGGTTGGAAGGAACCTCAAGGTTTGTCTAGTCTTGTCTTCTGCCTACAGTGTTGCAGACAGATGCTCGTCCACCTGGTTTTAGGAAACCATCCAAGGAGAGACATTCCACAACCTCCCTGGGCAACCCATTCCTTTGCCCAACAGTTCTTGCTGTGAGGAAGCTTTTCCTAATACTTGACTGAAATCTACATTGCTGCATGTAAGCCTATTCCCTCTTGGTCTGCCTTCTGCAATAGTGGAGAACAAATGTTCACCATTGTTTTTGTGGCATCTTTTTAGCTCAAGGTGGCAAAGAGGTAGATCGTGATCTACTGATGAATCACAAGGTACTCTACAGTAGATCATTGTGCAGGGGAGGAAAGTGGAACTGATGCTCCAGGGAGCCTCTCCCAGCAGGAGAGGGCCTCCAGCGTGGTGGGAAAGGTGCTGTCGAAGAGGTGTTCTCTTCTCCACTCCCAAGACAAGCTGCTGATGTGCCCCAGAGCTGGGAGCCAGCAGGAGGGATCCTGGCCTGGAGCACTGAATCCAGCAGGAGAGGTTCTGGTAGATTACCAGAGAATGACCTCTATTATTAAGCCTATATCTAGTGCAAGCAGTGGATCTGGTGTTCTACATTTGTTGTTGTTAAGAGACAGGTCCCTACACAGTGGGTTTACAATCCGAGATGGACAAGGGTGAGGAAAACACAGGGAAAGATGGACACCTACACATTCCCATTTATTACTGATGGGGAACTGAGGCTGAAAGGTTGTGACTTGCCCAAGGCCACCTGGGTAGTTCATGGCGAGGGCAGGGTTCGAACTCGGGCTTCCCAGGGCTAAGTCCAGCACCTCTACACCACACTCGATCTAGTGGATCATGTATGCCATAAATCTGGCTACCCTTGTTTTAGATCATTAGGATGATGTTTGCAATGTGCAAACATGAAAGAAAAGAACATTTCAATAAATAAAAATGTCTGGTGGCAGAACTTGAACACAGTTGGACGACGTCTAATCTCAGGCCTTCTTTCCATAAAGAAAATTGCATATGCCCAGCATAGACGCACAATATTCCATACCCTGAGCTGGGCTCATCTGTCTAGGACATCTAGATCCTTCTTTTCCTAAAATAATTTCCTGTTGTTTGGGGCATCGGTCTGCTCTGTTTGATCCCAGTCTCTACTTGTAGCTATTGGTGGGATTTCTGTGTGTGGATGGTTGGGATGGGACAGGTCCTGCATTTGTGCAGGGGACTGGACTAATGACCCTTGAGATACTTTCCAGCCTTGTGACTCGGACTCTAATATACCATAGTAATTTTACACTGGTATGAACTCTGTTAATGCATCTTGGGCCTGAATTACACAAACCTAATTCTTCTAGTGCCAATGACGTTTTTATGCATAAGCACTGATGTAATGGAAAACGTAGCATTGGAGAGGGCACACTCCTCTTTCCACTTTAGATCAGTATAACAGCAGAAGCTAAGAAATTCTTAGCTTCTCTTCCACTCCTACACCTAAGTGACGGAAGAATGTGAGTGGCTGTTCAAAAATCTCCTGTTGCAGATGCAGCGATTACCTTGAAATATCGAAGGCATTAAGACCTACCCTAGTGCAGACAAGGCATTGGACATTCCAGACGGGGAACTCATGGAGGTACAATGTATGGAGTGATGAGGTCAGATTCTGGAGCTAAAACAAGATTGTGCAGTCATTTAAAATATATATATATATTGTTTACACAAACTAGAGTGATCCTGCCATTTCCACTCTTCACAATCAGGAGGAGCTTTATCTTGGGCGCGGAGGCATTCCTCGGGGCCTGAATGGAATTTCAGCCATCATCACTTCCAGTGTTTTATAATACAGTCGCTGCTATCTGCTGCCTGACAGAAGTGGCTCTGTACATTTATAAATGCTACAGGAACAGGCTCCTTTTCAGAAATAGTAAGGGCAATTTATCCCCCCCACCCCCCCAACAAAAGGATTTAAAGCCAACCCACCTTAAGCTCTTTGCGGGGGCTTCTGTCAGCGTGCTGCTCAGGCGCATAGTTTGTTTGCTATAGACAAATGAAGTCTGTTTATTGTGAGGTTAGCAGCTCCTGGCTTCTATTTCCCCCCCAAATTATTGCTGCAATGCTGCCATTTTAAAGCAGTTTAAATCTGAATGCATTATCGAATGGCCATTAAAAAACAAAAACAAATGTTCACCAGGAAGCCCAGTTTCATCTTCCAGATGCTCATCCCAAAGTCAATCCTTTTCCGTGCTGCCCTTGTATTTGATGCTCGGTGCTTCCCAGACCAGCCTTATGCTAGAGTTGATGGCTCGGTGGGGCACATTGTGGTGCACTAAGTCACAGGATTATTATTATTATTATTATTATTATTAAACATTTATAAAGCGCCAGTAACAACCTGGCGCTGTACAGAACATATAATCAGCTGCGGTCCCTACCTGTGGCTTACAATCTAAAAGACAAGGAGGGGGAGACAAGGAGAGGGGACAGCGGGAGAGACATGGGAGAAGACAAACAAACATTCAGGCGGATGCGAAGTCTCAGGTGCGTGTACTTGGCTTGGTTACAAGGTGGTCGGTAGCAGCAGTCAGCAGAGGAGGGCTGACAGTAAGAGCAAGGGGAAAGACTAGAGGGCATTGGGAAAGGCAGCATGGAAAAGGTGGGTCTTGAGGAGGGATTTGAAGGAGCGGAGGGAGGAGGCGAGGCGGACGTCGGCAGGGAGGGAGTTCCAGGCATGCGGGGCAGCGAGGGAGAAGGGACGAAGGCGGTTGGGCGAGCAGGAGAAGCGAGGGAGAGCGAGGGAGGGGACAGCGGAAGAGCGGAGAGCGCGCGCAGGAGCGCGTAGGGCGATTAGGTCCGAGAGGTAAGGGGGAGCTTGGTCATGGAGCGATTTGAACGTGAAAACCAGGAGTTTGAACAGGATACGTTCAGGAAGGGGGAGCCAGTGAAGGGAGAGGAGGAGAGGCGTCACATGGTCGAAGCGACGGGCAGAGTGAATGACCTTGGCGGCAGAGTTTTGGATCGCCACAAGGGGGGACAGGTGGGAGCGAGGGAGGCCAGCAAGGAGGAGGTTGCAGTAGTCGAGGCGAGAGATAACCATGGCATGAACAAGGATTTTGGCCGAGGAGACAGATAGAAAGGGGCGAATGCGGGCAATGTTGAGGAGAGCGAATCGGCAGGATTTGGCCACAGAGTCAATGTAAGGTTTAAAGGAGAGGTGCGTGTCAAAAATGAAGCCCAAGCTGCGGGCACGGAGAACAGGACGGATGGTGACCCCATCAATGCAGACGGTCAGGTCAGAGGGAGAGGAGGGGGATGGAGGAAAAATGAGGAGTTCAGTCTTGGCCATGTTCAGTTTGAGTTGGCGTCGGGACATCCAGGCGGAGATATCAGAGAGGCAGTCGACGAGGCGTGAGCGGACAGAGGAGGAGAGAGAGGGGGTAGAGAGATAGAGTTGGGTGTCATCAGCATAGAGATGGTATTGGAACCCGTGGGAGGCAATAATTTCACCAAGGGACCGGGTGTAGATAGAGAAGAGGAGAGGGCCAAGGACAGAACCTTGGGGAACCCCAACCGAGAGGGGAAGGGAGGGGGAGGTCGACTCGGGGAGGGAGACATTAAAGGAGCGGTCAGAGAGGTAGGAGGAGAACCAGTCAAAGACAGAGCCACGGAAGCCCAAAGAGTAAAGCGAGTCCAAGAGGAGCGAGTGGTCGACAGTGTCAAAGGCAGCAGAGAGGTCAAGGAGGACAAGAACGGAGTAGTGGCGCTTCGATTTAGCGACAAGTAGATCATTGGTGATCTTGGCCAGGGCAGTTTCAGTAGAGTGGAGGGGGCGGAAGCCGGACTGGAGAGGGTCCAGGGAGGAGTTGGCAGAGAGGAGGTTCAGGCAGCGGGAGTAGACGACACGTTCCAGGAGCTTCGAAGCAAAGGGAAGGAGGGAGACCGGCCGGTAACTAGAGGGATCGAAAGGGTCCAGGGTAGGCTTTTTGAGGATGGGGGAGACAGTGGCATGTTTGAAGGCAGAGGGGAAGGAGCCTGTGGAAAGGGAGAGATTGACAACATGCAGAAGGGGGGGAGCGACAGTGGGAGCAATAGAGGTCAGGAGGCGGGAGGGGATCGGGTCAAGGGGGCAGGTGGAGGGGTTGGATGAAGAGAGAAGAGCAGAGATTTCCTGGAGAGAGGCAGGAGGGAAGGATGCGAGGAGGGAGGGGGGCGGGGGGTGGAGGGAGGCAATATCCCGACGGATCTTGTCAATCTTGGAGGTGAAGAACGACGCAAGATCCTGAGCAGCAAGGGAAGAGGGCGGAGGAGGGCAGGGGGGTTTGAGAAGGGAGTCGAAAGTAGAGAAAAGGCGGCGAGGGTCGCGGGAGAAAGATTCAATCCTAGAGGCATAATAGCGCTGCCTAGCTAGGGAGATAGCCGAGGAGAGGGAGGAGAGGGAGAATTTGTAATGGAGGAAGTCAGGGAGGGAGCGGGATTTGCGCCAGAGGCGTTCGGCAGCCCGGGCGCAGGAGCGGAGGTAGCGGATGGCAGGGGTAAGCCAGGGGCGGGGGTCGAGGGGGCGGACGGGGCGAGCAGAGGGGGGGGCAAGAGAGTCAAGGGTCGAGGAGAGAGAAGCGTTGAGAGCAGAGACAGCAGAGTCAGGGGAGGAGGAGGCGAAAACGGGGGGGAGAAGGGGGGAAAGATGTGCGGCAAACTCCGAGGGAGTAAGGGCCTGCATATTGCGGAAGGGGCGCATAGAGGGGGAGGCGGAGGGGGGTCGGTGGGAAAGGCTGAAGGAGCCGAGGAAGTGATCAGAACTAGGGAAGGGGTCAAAGGAGAGGTCAGTTAGAGAACAGTTTCGAGTGAAGACGAGGTCGAGGGAATGGCCGTCAGTATGAGTGGGGGAGTCGGTCCAGAGTCGGAGATTAAAGGAGGAAGCGAGAGAGAGAAAGCGGGAAACAGAGGGGGCGGAGGGCGTGTCAACGTGAATGTTGAAATCACCAAGGATAAGAGTGGGGATATCATCGGAGAGGAAGAAGGTGAGCCAGGATTCAAAGTCCGGGAGGAAAGAGGAGAGGGAACCCGGGGGGCGGTAGATGACAGCAACCCGAAGGTGTAGAGGGGAGTATAAGCGCACAGAGTGGGCCTCAAAGGAAGGGAAGGAGGAGGAGGGGGGAGGGGAGAGGGTTTTGAATTGGCAGTGCTTAGCAAGGAGCAAGCCCACACCACCACCCAGGCCCTCAGGGCGGGGGCGGTGAGAGAACGACAGGCCCCCGGAGGATAGAGCAGCCGGGGTAACAGAGTTGGAGGGCGTGATCCAGGTTTCCGTAAGAGCCAGGAGTTGAAAGGGGCGAGAGAGGAAGAGATCGTGGATGAAGGGAGCTTTAGCCACGGACGAGCGGCAGTTCCAGAGGGAGCAGGAAAAAGGCAATTGGTGTTTGGGAAGGCAGGGGATGCGGATGAGGTTGGGGGATGGGGAACGGCCGGGTTTGCGGGGCGGGAGTCGTGCACTGGCCTCGTATTGGCCACAATGGTCTGTGGAACACCTGGGTGTCGCGGGTTTGGGCCTAGGGGGAATGGGTAAGGGGGGATGAGGGTGGGGAGGGGGGATGGGCGTGGGTGAGGATAAGGGGTAGGTTGGCTGGAGAAAGGCTGCTGGTGAAGGGAGAGGGAGAAGGAGGGGGTGCGTGAGAGAGGCTAGAAGGAGGGAGGTGAGAGAGGGCGAGGAGGTGAGGGAGGTATAGGGAGGCATCATAGGTATTACCTGTTCAGTATCGGGGGGAGTCCAGGCCTGCAGGTGTCGTGTGCGTGCTGTCAGGGGGGTGGCCCCTCGCTGTCCTCGCTCCGGCCGCACAACGGCCACAAAACGGCCAGCGCCCTTTTGTCGCCGCCCAAGGGCTGCCGCCCGCTGGGCGCGGGCGTGCACCTTTGGCTTGTGGCTATGGGGTGGGGCCCTGCTCACCTGGAGGGGCTTTCTGGGCGCTGCAATGCCTGCTGGGGGCTTTCTGGGTGCTGCAATGCCTGCTGGGGCTTTCTGGGCGCGGGCGTGCACCTTTGGCTTGTGGCTATGGGGTGGGGCCCTGCTCACCTGGAGGGGCTTTCTGGGCGCTGGGATGTGAAACCCAGGAAAATACTAATAACAGATGGCAGAAATCTGCTGTGCAGTGCCGCAGTGACTCGAGCCATTCTACTTCATTGGATGTTGAGCTTGGTATACTTCCATTTGGCTGGAATGGGGGAGATTTATTTTATTTTGCCTCTGGCAAGATCTTTCCTGAGGTAAAGGAAGAGTATGCTCTGCCTTGGAGGTTCTGCTGTGATGGAAGCCTGAAGCAGCAGCTTAGATGTTGGTAGCGTAGTGCTAGTGGATACTTCCATAGCGGATCCTTCCTCAAGACCCACCTCTCCCGCTCTGCCCTCCCCAACTGTACTGAATGGAGGGTATCAGCAGGAATCTGTTACCTGAGGTCTGTGTACTCGTATCCTCACCACACATGTCAGCCATCCATCATTCTCAATGTAACCAAGCCAAGCACGTGCACCTGAGACCTTGCATCTTTGTGAATGTTACACCCCTTGTCTCTCCCTCAGTTTCCCTTTGTCTTCTTTCCTGCCCCCCAGGTTTCTCAGATTGTAAGCCCTAGGGCAGGGACTGTGACTATCCCATTACTTTGTAAAGCTCCAGGTACATTGCTAGCGCTATATAAATGCTTGCTAATAATAATCCGTTTAATCCCCGACCAAGCTTTCAGTGGGTGCAATTATAATTATATTGAAGTCAATGGCCTTGATTTTGAACAAAGTTCTCACCCTGTCTACCATGCTTCTAATATTGCCCTGGTCTGCCCTCATGCTTCCAACCCTTCCTGCAGAATTGGGGCTGAGTCTATCCTTGAAAGGTAGCATTTATGAAACTAACTTCATGTTTCCATCTTCTTACTAGTCTTTTTCTACATTCTTTTCTGTAGAGAAAGTAATGTTGCTGTGTTGGTTCCAAATGTAGGTAACAGAGACCAAAGTAGTACAGTGATGTCTTTTTATTGGATCAACTACATTTTGGTGGAGGTATGCAAGGTTTCAGACCTCACAGGGTCCTTCGTTGGGCAAGTCGGGAGTTAGTCAGTTATAACTCCTGACTTGCCTAATGAAAAAACCTGTGAGGTCTGAAATTAATCTTAATCTGTAATTGGTCCAATAAAAGATATCGCTGTACTACTTTGTTGCTATTGCCTATATTCTTTTCTGTGTCGTCTCCTTCAATGCTAGTAGCAAGGTCTAAGTTGGTGGTTCTCAAACCAGTTTTGAACTGTTCTTCTTTTCCCTCCCCAACTTCCAGTTGTCTGTCATAGATGAGGCACACGCACATACGTACACCTGTTTCTTCTCCCCCTTGCCACCCATTATTTTGGAGATTCCCTCTTGCTCAGTGAGTGGGTGGAGCGATGTGTTTGCCATCTGGGGTCCATCTCGTGTCCCACTGAACACCTTCCGCATCTCTCTACTGTGCTGTCCCCCAGTTTGATAACCTATGGTCTCAGTGGCCAACTAAATAGAGCTACTAGTGACTACCTTTCCTGGCATTCAGTTCTTTTTCAGTTAAGAATGTTACCAAAGGGAAGGGATGAGCTAGATTTGGTCACTCTCTGCAATGTATAAAATACATCTAACTTTCTAACGCAGAGTTTTTTCACCTGATCACTTGTACCCACAGATTCTATTGGCTTCTTTGGAAGGTCGGAGTGGCTGTGCATCTTTTGAAAACCAAGCCATTATTCATGCATTCCATCAGTCAATACCACAGAAGGCTTGTAACGGTTCATTGACATGACTTATGATAGCTCCGAGTATTGTAGCAATCTGTAATATTGAGACGATCCTTTGAAATTTGCAAGATGAAGTCTAATGACTCCCTTAGAGATGCTACAGCATATTTTGTCAGCCTGTTACATGAGGCTATTTCTGTGTCAAGGCTGTATTGGTTATGATTCATGTAACTAGAAGCTTGTGAGTAGAAATGCACTGAGTGCACAACTTTGTGTTTCGCTACATAGTTTTGCTAATTTACCGACACTTGCAGCAGTAAAAACTTTCGAAAGATTTATGACCAAGAAGGCCAGTCTCTTCATACAACCATTACTGGGGTTCAGTAACAGATTGGGCTGTCTCTTATCCTGCTGGCTGCCATTTGTCTTGCAATAGACGTCTATCAATTACAACGGCAACTTGCGAAGGGCATTTTCTTTGTGGTGCTTTTCTCCAAAGTCTAATAGGGGGTGGAATATTTTATTCTTTAAAAAAGGAGAGAGCAGGAGAAAGTTCTGTTCTGATAACTGAATCTGCTTCATTGACATTCTCTAGCTGTTACCATTGATCTTGCACAGCCACCTGTGCTGGACACCTAATGAAATTTATTTATTTCAGCTTACTTAACTCTTTTGAGGCTATAATAAAAGATGGAGCTACCAAAAATATTCTACAAAGTGAGGTGACTTCACTGATGCTTAGGTTAGCCTCCTTTTTAATGTGTGGGAAGAGAAGGGGAGAAAAGTGATGACCACATGTGACACCAAAACAAGTTACTCTCACATCCAGCCTCTGTGAAGTAATTACCAATGCTGCCATCACTCTGCACCTCAGTGAGAGGAGCAGAGCAGTTAAGGCCTTTCAGAGCTATTGTTGTATGGCTCTCTACAGGCTTGTAGCGACTGAGTTAATGTTTTGGATAGTTATCCCACAACAGCTAGAGAGTTGATATCCTGGAGCACTAGATACTAGTTTCAGTGAAGTGCAAGTACATTGAACTTCTATGTAGTGGCTCTCCCAATTTTTGCCAGTCATTTGTATATAATTTGGTGTCCTCCATTGGCTGGATGCTCCTCTAGAAGCCTACACTTGAAATTGCCCTAAACAAATGGAGAGGACTTTGGCAATGCATTGGTGTGGTTTGTTTAATGTAACATCATGCCACAGATATGTTAGATTAATTTTAAATATGGGCTATCAACCCCCCTTCCCCCCCCCCCCATCCCATTACCCAAGAAACTCCTTAAGATCTTTACATTTGTATGTGAAGTTAAGGTATTTTAATCACACACTTTATGGGTGAAAACAAATGAAACATTAGCCTGTGATTCATCTGCTGTCCATTAGGTGGCTGTCAGATGTTCTTCCACTTCTGCCCTGGGGCAGGTAGCCAGCTGCTACCTGATACGTCATCCAGATAAGGTGGCTGATGGAGCATGGTTTAAGGGCTGGCCCAGTCTAGCTAATGTTGCTTCTCCAGTCTGTTGGGTCCCGTGCAGCCCCTGTGCATAACGAGGTCTGCCAGCACCATGGACAAGGCCACAGTGTTGGCAAGGATCGGGCCCAGGAGCAGCAGCCGTTGGCTGCCTATCAGCTGATGGTGCGGGCTGGAAATCATGGTGTGGTTGGGAGTAGCTGCTGCAGGAGGGAGAAACCGAGGGAGGTCCCCCTTTTTATATTTATTTTTTTATTAAAAGATTTAATATCCCACCCCTCCTGCCACAGGCAGCTCGGGGTGGCTTACAACAACGTAGAACAATTATAAAACCATACAATTATAAAAACCTATCACCCCCCCGTCCCTCTCCTCCCCTGCCCTCTACCCATCTCCCCCGCCAAACGCAGGATGGAACAGCCAAGTCTTACAGCTTTTTCGAAAGGAGAGAATGTCCGGGGCCAGACACATCCCCACAGGAAGGGAGTTCCACAGCCTCGGTGCAGCCACCGAGAATGCCCTCCCCTGCGTGGCCCCCTGGAAGACTTGGAGGACCACCAGAAGGGTATCCCGCGATGACCGCAGGGGCCGGTCCAGTACCTGGGTGAGGCGGTCCCACAGATAGACGGGGCCCAGACCCTTTAGGGCTTTATAGGTTAAAACCAACACCTTGAATCGGGCTTGGAATGCTATCGGCAGCCAGCGCAGAGAATGGAGCACTGGTGTAATGTGCTCCCGGCGGCCCAGTCCCACCAGAAGACAGGGGTAGTGGGTCTCGGAGCCAAGCCAAGCCCCCGTGTGGTCCCTTCCTCGCTCCCTCTCCCCTTGTTTTTCACCCCATGTAGCAGCAGAACCCGCTCTTGGGGCAGCAGCAATGCAAGTCCGGACGTGAAGTGTGTGGTGCTTCCTCTACCCATGTGCCAGGTTGGGACCCGTCATTCCTGAACAAGGGGGACGAGCCTGTGGGGTGCTCTCTGGTGCTCCGGACACTGGCCAGGGGGAGCCAAGGCAGGGATGATAGTGCCTTGGGCTGGGGATAGGGCTATGTTATGGCCCCCAGACAAGATTACTCTGGCCTGGAGTCTAGGAGTAATGTGCTGCCTTTGTTGGCTTTTCATGGGCCCGATCCCGCTTGCGGTGGCTGGTGGTCACTGCTCTTGGGCCCATGTTTTCGGTTCCTCAGTCTAACCCGGGCGTGGTGGCAGCGAGGCGACTGCACATGTGTTCTGCTCATCACATTGGTCTAACAAGTGGCATCTGCACTGCCACTCCACCGGCTGGCCAGTGGATCTGACTAACCGCAGTCTCGTATGTTTTCACCCTATAACACATTTCCTCAAAAGAAGCATTTTATGTATAATAAAAATGTATATGTTCACGAAAGTATAAGAGCCAGTATATTAACATGAATAAGAATGTGTTCTTGCTGTATTAAATACAAATTCTATTCTGCTTTATTTGGGAATTAAGGATGCCCCTGAGCGATCACATGTGTATTCAAAACTGAATGTCCCCAAAGTCTGAACTGAGAACACTTGCTTGCCTTTAGTACTTGCGCTGGTTATGATATGTAGAAATGCTGTCAGTCTAATTTTGCGTTGGCTGTCAATCTAACCCACGCAAAGCACACTTGCTATTAAAGATGTAATAATAGCACTAAAGCTCAAGCTGGGAATTCAAATGTTCTTCCTGCGTGTGGAAATTAGAGATGCAGTGGAACCTCGTTAAACCACGGCAGCTGGGATCCCATAGCATCTGAACTCATGTTGTAATGAGGATACTAAACTGTTATGTCGTATGCATTCTCTAACACAAGGGGTTACATGAGCAGTTTTGTCAAAAGATCCCAGCCCAGATGAAAGCCCGGTCAGAGCTATGTTGACTAAGGTACCGTTGCTACCGTTCAGGGAAAGGGATTTCTTTCAATGCAAGCCTTTTATGTCTAGAATCGGCTCCTTATTGGGGAGGGACCCAGAGCATGGTAGAAACAAATCAGGGTTCCCTGTCTGGCAATTACCCATGAAGCCTGGGATGGGGAGCCTTGGGCCAAGGGGCCAGATGCAGTCCACGGCTAGTTGTACTTGGGGCCGTTTCTGGATCTGGTCACTAGATCCAGTTCCTACTCCTAAGGACTGTGAAAGACTGAGCTTGGAGGGGAAAGGGAGCAGAGAGGAATACCTTCAACAAAAGGGGAGAGAACCCTCCTCTTCCAGAGGGGCACCTCCACCCCCTAGTTCTCTGTGACCCTTGGAGCTTGTATTAAGTTTCAAAGTGAGGAATAGAAAATAAAATAAAAATACCTGAATGCCGCCATCACTCTTTGGAACAACCCCACCTTGAATATCGTGTGGGGTTCTGGTCACCCCATCTCGGGGAAAAATAAAATTGTATTGGAAAAAATTCAGAGAAGGGCAACAAGGAGGATAGAAGGGATGGATCGACTTCCATATGAGGAGAGGCTCAATGGGTTGGGGCTGTTTAGCTTGGAGAGTAGATGATTAAAAGGGGGGTATGATTGTTCATAAAACCATGAACGGTGTGGAAAAAGTAAATAAGGCAAACCGTTCCCTTTCTCACAATAAGGGGACACTTGCTGAAGTTAAATGGCAGCATATTTAAAACAAATGAAAGGATGTATTTTTTCACTCAGGGTGAAAACAGACAATGCTAGCTCCACTTTTCCACTGCTTTAGCATTTCTTATGCATGCTGCAGGGCTGTATTGATGCCCTATGCAGCCCTGCAACATACATAAGAAATATTAAAGTGGAGTTCATGTTATGCCTGTTTTCACCCTTGGAGGACAATACGGTTGTGGAACTCCTTGCCTGAGGAGGCGGTGAAAGCCAGCATCAAAAGTGTTTTTAGAGGATAGAGCCTTAAATGCTTACTAGTTGGGACTTAAACCTCTGGCTACCGGTAGCTGGAAGTGGTCAGCAGGAGATGGGTCACACCTCCATGACCTGTATCTGACTTTACTTGAACTACTCTCACTGGCCACTGTTGGAGACAGGACTCAATGGGCCATGGGTATGACCCACTATGGCATTTATGTTCTTAAAGTGGCTGCTGGGAGGGAAAATGTTCCCCATCCCTTTATTAAACAATATACAGCATTGAAGGGGCTTTCTTCTGGGCTAGTATCTCTTGATGAACTGCTAACTAACCCCGTTGCTCATATCTAAAGGACTTCTGCTGTATGCTTGCCCTGCTCTTGTTTGTTGCACCTACTTTGAATGTTATCAAAAATTATTGAAAAAATATGATACAACCACCTTCTATCTGGATTTGTCTTTATAATAATGCATGGCTAGGATCCACTGCAGTTAAAAAGAACAAAGATCACAACTGTTGCAACTGTTACCCATGAACATCTTGCCAGAAGGCCCAAGTTGCGTTTGTATTTGACGCTGCTGCCTAATGCAGGGTCTAAGCCTCTCTGCTTGGGCTGCATTCAGAGATTGTTTAGTACATTGTAAAATTTGTACAGCAGACTGTGCCATTGGTTGCCAGTTCTTAGCTTAATTTCTTGGCTTTTGGTTCCCCAGAAAGCAGGGTGTTTATAAATTTGAAATATCCTGTTCATGAAATTAAATTGATAAGAAAAAAATGCAACAACAATTGGCTTATAACCAAGAGCCACAGGTGGAAATTTAAGAATCTCTCTCTCCCCCCCCCTCCCCCCCCCTTTTAAGTATTTCTCCATGCTAGACTTTTTCAATTCTGCTATAGTCTTTCTAGTGGCTTTCAATCCATTTTTTGAAGGCTGTGTGCTGAACTACCTCTTACAACAACTATAGATGTCATTTATGGAACTCTGGTAAAAGCTTCTGCTGGCTGTTTTGACAGAAAAGACGGTACGTTTCGTTCTAGTGCTGCCCGACTTCCAGTGACCTTAGTTTAGCTTTCATTGATCACAAATAATTTCCTTCTTAAATGGCATCTGCTGTGAGATGGCAATGTTGAAATGCATAGTTTTACATCTGACTCTTTAGAAAGGTCAAAGTGAATTTGTGAATAGGGCAAGAATGTAAATGTATTGCTGACTAGGGGGCACAAAGCATGCTGAGGGTAACTGATTGGAGGCCTGAGTTTGCAAATGAAATTGAAATTGTGTGTGTGTGTGTGTGTGTGTGTGTGTGTGTGATGTCTGGCTAGGAGCAACTATCGGGGGAAGAAGCAAACAAGGCAAAGAACATTGTCAGTGGGCTGCATGACTGCTGTTTATGTATCAAAATAAGAGTTGATTTTTATAATATGCAGAGAGCTCCCATTGTCTCACCAAGGGCCAAGTTTTTCAGATAAACAAAGCATTTTTAGTAAAAATGGAGCTCATATTCTGGATTTTCATAATCCAGCTCCACTATAGCTACTAGATTCTAACTAGTGAG
Source organism: Sphenodon punctatus (assembly GCA_003113815.1). Taxonomy (NCBI): domain Eukaryota; kingdom Metazoa; phylum Chordata; class Lepidosauria; order Sphenodontia; family Sphenodontidae; genus Sphenodon; species Sphenodon punctatus. Next base: position 7,075,606 of record QEPC01014730.1, on the reverse strand, counting down.
ATTCTAGCCTCCGCTGTCCCGTATGTAATGGGGGTTTAAGAAACACATGGACCGACACAAATTCCCAGAGAACTATCCTGGTCCATCCAAGCAGTGATCAGATGGTTGCATCTCCATATAAAATCCTGCTCTTGCTAAAACCAGGGTGGGAGGGGCTTGCCTACAATCCTCGATGCAGTGGTGAAAGGAGGGCTCGGCCTCCCTCTTGGCCGTAGGTGGCGTCTGTCCGGAACCTAGAAAAATAATGGCACTGGTTCTACCCAAGAGCGTGGGTGTGGCTATAACAGGGACAGGTGGTGCAGCCACATTGGGGGCCCACAAGTCTTGGGGAGGATTGGGGGTGCGGGGGGAAAGAGGACACTGCCTGGTGGAACTGCATCCCCTGTCACTGGGAGGGAGATCAGGGGGTGGGGCATTCACCCATCCGCACCAAGGCCTACTCCTACCTATTTGATACTAAACCACCAACTTGAACCCACGAATGGCGTTTTGAGCTCCAAGGCTGATAGCAGGAGGAAGGCTTTTGCTGGTGTAGAATTAGAAACCGCCTCCTATTGAAAATCATGCCTTCCATCTCCAGTTTTAAGCCTGTTTTTATTATCTGTTTCTGACTCAAGTGACCCTTTGGCACTTGTGTAGAGGACTTGACATTTGGGGACTCTCTGTGGGCACTGTTAGGATTTAGAGGATGTTTTTAGACAAGCGTCTCCCCACTCATTGTCCACCCATCATGCGTGTTGCAGAGCCGCATTGGCACCGTATGCAGCCCTGCAACATGCATGATGGGAAATGACTGGGGAGGTGCTTGTCTAAAAACACCCACAGTTGGGGTAGCAGTGGTCCTTCTCTTGGGGAAGGAATTCGTCAGGTGCAAGTGTCATGGCCTTGGTGAAACTGGGCAGAGTTCTTTCTGTCCATGGCATTGGGGTGTATCATGTACATGGCAAAACCAGACCTTGAGATACGCAAGAGAAATATCCCCAGCAAGTAGGTTGCAGAGGGTCTTGGTGGTTGCAAGCTAGCTCTGCTTCCATCACCAAACCATTGTCCTCGCTCTTACACTGAATTCTTTAACCATTGGCATTGTGTTGGTTATAAGCTCCTTGGACAGGTACCTCTTAAGTGATGTGTTCTGTAAGGAAGCATGCTTACAATGGGCATTTTTACACACACCTTAAAATGCTGGTCTTTTCAATCTTATGGGCTTACAAGTTCCGGATTCATTTTTCACACACACAGCCCTGACACAGTTCCTAAATGCATTCTTCACATATGCACTGTTTAAGATCTGGGTGAGTGATTTAGAGACACAGAAAGTTCAGGATGTAACAGCAAACATGCAGGAGAAATGTGTGTGTAAAAACACCCAATGATGTGGAGACTACAGTGATACAGGACTCATCGTATGTAATGCATATAGAAAGTCAGACTTGTTTCCATGAAGGGAGCTATAACCGGCAAAATGCCACAATCTAGAACTAGTTGACAAACAGGAAGAATGTGACTCTTTAGTTTCATTTGATCGAAAAACTTTAGATTTTAGAAAAGATCTAGTTCATTTGTCAGTCTTCTTGACAAAAGACTAACGTACAAAGGTGTCAAAGAGCTAATGCTGTCAAAGGCCCCAATCAGATTTTTACATGTGTGTTTGATGCATTATAACAATCTTAAAAAGCAAGTGAGACGTGACTAAAATTGCCATGCCACCTTATTGTCCATCAGAGATTCAAAAAACATCACATCTGTGCATTTAGCATGGCTTCTGTCAACCTTGTGGCTTATGAGAAACACTTTCCCTGCTAATAAAATGTGTCCCCTCCTTGTAACTAAAACAGTCTATAGTCTTGGCTAAAAAGCCGTATGGTGTAAAAGCTTTGTCATTTTAAAATGGAAATCCTAAAATGCTGATTGAAAAATCATTGGCTAGCTCCCACCAAAACTTGACAGGATGTAATCGCCCGCCCTATCTTGACGAAATACTCCCAAGTGCCTGAAGCTTGGAGATATTAGTACGGGAGTGACAGGTAGATAGACAGGGGAATAGCAAAATTGCAAACAGATGTGTCAAAAGTAAATGAATTCAAGAATAACCACTTGAGAACAAATTCACCCTTAATGTCTTTGATAGAAAAGGCTGTTTACTTTGTGCTAGCTGTGAAAAGTGACGCTAACAGAAGAAAATGTACTCTCTCGCTACTAGCATCCTGAACGGTTGAGGTAATGTGAAAGCCAACCTTGCAGAAGATGAGCAGAGAGAAAAAAAGATGACTGCACTTAATTTCCCCTCCTAGCAAAGGCAAAAAGGGGGAGAGATTACAGTCTTGTATGACAAGTCCATGGACAGCCTGATACTCAGTGATGTATTAGCACAAACCTTGTTCACAAGACTGGAGTCTTAATCAATAGGAGTGCCAGCTCTCCCAATTCCATCATAAATTTGACTGTTAGAGGCTTCCTGTAGCCTCAAAGTTCCAAGATTTGCATACATTTAAAAAAAAACCCAAACAAATATTAGCATCTGTTTTTTTAAAAAGTCTTCTAGCCCCTGTTTGTAGAAGCAAGCAAGAAAGTTTGACAACCATGTACTCTGAGGACTTTGGGAAACAAAGGCAGAATAAAAGAACATCTGTGACTTTGAATTCTCCTGGTATTTTTGTGGCCCTATAAATACTTTTTGAAAAACTGGAGCTGACCGTCTCTTGTCAATCAGTGTTTTCGCTTGTAAAAAATGGATTCCGTGTGGCAGCAGAAAAGGCAGGGGAACACTCTGCTCCATGGTAGTGCTAGCACCCATGGACCTCGACATGTCTAGCCCATACAGAAAAGTGTGTGCAAAGAGGTGTTCTTAGTGATTGCTCCACAGTTGGGAAACTTTCTTCTCTAGAGGTTCACCAGAGTGAGCATTTTTTCTGAGGCAATGTAAGACTTTCTTAATTCAGTCAAGTCGTTGGCAGGCAGGGATAGAGTCTGGGGATGCTGGGGTTGGAGATTTTAAATGATTTTATGCCTGTGTGTATTTTATACATTTTTATATAGCTTATAACCCACCCTGAGCCTCAGGGGAGGGGAAAGGGCNATGAGGGACGGGGTATAAACTGCCAAATAAATAAATATACAGGATCTTTCCTGTTTGTGGTGCAAGCCATGTTTTCAATGTGTTGTAGTACTCTAGGTGCTCATAATAGAAAATAAATACAAAAGAATACAAGTGGGTCAGACCAAGGATGAGTCCAGCACCCTGTCTGTGACAGTGGCCGTCTTTGGTCTCTCTTCATTGAAGCACCCAACGGGTCATAATAGAATGATCCATTCTCTGCAATTGCCTCCCAGCCCTCGACAGTCAAGAGTTATGTCCCCAACCAACTTGACTAATAGCCATTTATCAACACATCCTCCAAGAACTTACCCAATCCCTGTTTAAACCCAGCTTTGCTATTGGCCTCAACAACATCTTGATGAGCTGAGAATGAAAAAGGACCTCTATGAGAAATGGAAGGAGGGACAAGTCACCAAGGATGAGTAGAGACTAATATCCCAAACTTGTAGGGATGGTGTCAGGAAGGCTAAAGCTCATGTTAAAACGTGCCAGAGAGAAGGCGGAACTGCTTAATTCCTATTTTGCCTCTGTCTTCTCCCACAAGGGACACTGTGTCTAACCTGGCAAAAGCAGCATGGATGATGAGGGGAAAGGATTGCAGCTAAGGATAGAGAAAGGGATGGTCAGAGAATGCCTAGCTACTTTAAAAGAGTTTTTGAGTCTTTGGGGCTGGATGAATTGCATCCTGGAGTACTGAAGGAACTTGTTGATGTACTCTCAGAACTTCAGTATGTCCTCTTTGAGAACTCTTGGAGAATGGGTAAGGTGCTGGAAGACTGGAGATGGGTAAATGTTGTCCCTGTCTTCGAAAAGGGGAAAAAGGAGGACCAAGGAAACTGGTCAGCGCTACACAGATCCCTGGAAAAATCCTAGAACAATTTTTATAAAGCAGTTGATCTGTAAGCATCTAGAAAACAATGCAGTGATTACTAGAAGCCAGCATGAATTTTCAAGAATAAGGCGTCGCCCTGAGCTGCCTGAGGCAGGATGGGTGTGGGGTACCGAATGTAAAAAAAAATAAAATCATCATGTCAGATTAACCTGACCTTTTTTTGATTGAGTTACTAGTTTTGTGGATCATGGGAATGCTGTGAATGTAATATATCTTGATTTCAGAAAACCATTTAACAAAGTCCCCCATGATATCCTTGTTGACCAGCTGGTAAAAAGTGGGCTAGGTGATACCACCATTAGGTGGATTTACAGCTAGTTGAAGAATCTTACTTTGAGTGCTCATTAATGGTTCCTCATCCACCTGGAAGGAGGTATTGAGCAGGGTGCTACAGGACTCTGTCCTGGGTCTGGTACTGGTCAACATCTTTATTAATGACTTAGATGAAGGAGAAGAGGGAATGCGTATCACATTTGCAGAGGACGTGAAACTGGGAAGGATAGCTAACACTTTGGAAGACTGAAATAAAATTCAAAATGATCTTGATAGGTTGGAAAACTGGGCTGAAACTAACAAAATGAAGTTTATCAGAGATAAATGTAAAGTTCTGCATTTAGGTAAGAAAAGTCAAATGCACAAGCGTAGGATGGGTGATACCTAGCTTGGCAGCAGTACATATGAAAAGGATTAGGGATTGTAGTTGATCACAAACTGAACATGAGTCAGCAGTGTGATGCAGCTGCAAAAAAGGCTAATGCAATGTTAGACTGCATTGACAGAAGTCAGGGCGCGTTTAAATGCTTGGAGCAACTTTTCAATCCGCACTCCGAACATTCGGGCTAAGTGGACATGTGCGCGCTCACCGCATTCACACTAACCCGGAAGTGCGGGGTTCTTTAAATCGCACTAGGCCGCTGAGACTTCTGTGCGATTTAAACGCACGTGTGAATCCCCTCATAGTTTCCAAGTCACAAGTAATAGTTCCACGCTATTCTGCATTGGTCAGACCTCATATGGAGTACTGCATCCAGTTCTGGGCACTGTGCTTTAAGGAATTTGACAAATTTGGAACGGGTTCAGAGGAGGGCAACAAAAATGGTCAGGGGTCGGGAACCCAAGTCCTATAAGGAAAGGTTGAAAGAACTGGGTATGTTTAGCCGAGGGAAGACTAAGGGGAGACAGGATAGCATCTTCCACTACCGGAAGGGCTGTCGCACAGAAGATGGCAAAGGCTTGTGTTCTTCCCAAGGGCAAGACTAGAGGCTTGCATGCAATCATTGATGGGTGATGTCCCACAAATAACCACATGGCTGGGCTTCTGCCGGTAGTGCTGGGGTTCCTGCTGCTGAGCTGTTCCTGCTTCCGAGTGGGCTGGAGAGGGTGGGGTGCAACCTGGCCAACTCCCCCTGGCCTGCTCGGAAACAGGAACTCCCGCGCGCTTGTGGGAACCTGAGCTCCTGTTGCGCCATGTTTCCCCCACTGTCTAGTGGGCTGTTGGGGTGAGTTGGCCGTGGTTCCAAGCCAGATGGGTTGGGGAGCTTGGGAGGGGCCTGCAGAATCTGGCTTGCAGGCCCTCAGACTTGCATGGAATTTTGAAAAAATGTCCACAGAAGAACTGGGGGCCTGTTTATAAATCATATGAGATGTGGGACAAGTAAATAGGGAGCGGTTATTTACCCTCTCAAGCAATATTGAGACTCTTTTATGAAATTAATTGGTAGCAGATTTAAAGACACTTTCACTCCATGTACAATTAGCTTGTGGAATGTCTTGCTAGAATGATAGGGTTGGAAGAGGTTTTGGAGGTCATCTAGTCCAACCCTCTGCTCAGTGCAGGGAATCCGCAGCAACAGCATCTCGGACAGATGGCCATCCAGCCTCTGTTTAAAAACCTCCAGCGAAGGAGACCCCGCCACCTCCTTAGGCAATTTGTTCCAGTGTCCGACAGCTCCTTGCCGTTAAGAAGTTCTTCCTAACATCTAACTCAAATCTGCTTTTTTATAATATGGGCCCGTTATTTTTTTTTTTCTTTTTTTTATGGAGCTGTTTGACGTTCTGGTTGCCCCAGTACTCCAGGTGAGGTAGCACCGTAGATTTATATAGTGGAATTATGTTTTATTCTCTGTCTACGTGCGGTCGCTACAGGGCACAATGTGCTCACAATGCAGATCCGTTCGGTATGCGCGCAGCTGCACATGCATGCACACGGTCCGCGGGGCATGGCGTCGAGTCCATCGTTTCGCTTAGTGAATGATAGCAGTCGGTGGCAGTGTCTTCACTGAACTGTCCACAAGGGCCCCAAGATTCTTTTCCTGTGTGTGAACACCTAATTTAGTCATTGTTTGTGTGGTTATGATTCCCCCCACCCCCATGTGCATCACTTTGCTTTCGTCAACACTGAATTTCATCTGCCATTTGAGTACATGATGGAGTCTTGTGGTGTCAGTGTGTTCATATATTAGAAGGCCAAAGTAGTTTTAATTACAGCCTGCTCCCCTATGTAACTTCAGAAAACTTTATCCACCTGTTTCTCCATGGACCTCATCGTTTCTAGTGGAGCCAGACCGTTTCTTTTTTGACACGTATGTTTGAGTATTCTCCATTCTTCCCCAATGGCCCACTCAGTGAAGGCCGTTCCAAATGAGTATTGGTTAAAGCAGACGCCCCACACATTCATTATGTTAAAATCAATAGTAGAAGTTTACACAAGGATAGCATGCAACAGCGAACCACTTTACAAAAATCAAGTTTTGGATGCATACCTGACCCCACTGAAGGCAAATGGGAGTTTACTTTGAGAGCCATGGTTGCACATTAAACTGTTGTTTCATTTCCCACCCCCTTAGCAAATCTGTACTCTTCACTTGGACTCCTGCAATCCTTTTGAGAGGATAGATTATCATCCATGTTACATTGTTTGTCCTGTCAGTTTTATAAATGAAGTAGTCTTGAGACTCCCCAAAGCTGTAGGAGTGCCCCTAATAGCAGTGATGACTGATTTATACCACAGTCACACCGGACGCCTGGTGTTACTAAAACGATGCGCAGGCAAAGACACGACAAAGGGGAGGAGCCCGTAGAGCCAGTGCGAATAGGGACCGGCCGCATCGAACGGAATTCTGCTGCGGCTTTGCTCACGCATTGCAGGGCTGGATTTTTGCGCCCTGTCGTGTGAGGCTAGTTGCAGTAGATCCCTGTTTTGCACCGGTTCTACTGCCAGCATTGGGCTCCTCCCCGCTGCCACGTCTGTGCCTCCACATTTTAGTAACGCCAGGCGTCAGGTGTGAATCAAATTAATTTCTCAGGTTGCTGATTTTAAGCTTTGACACAACTGAAACAAAAATACGATGTGGAGTTAAAAACTGAACCTCGCTGGGCTGGGAACCCGCAGGGTCGGATCCAGAATAGTACCGACCGTGTGGCAGCACAGGGCCCTGTGGGGAGAGGACTTTATAAAGCAAGGCCTGGGTTATAATCCTGACCTCAGTGAAGTAAATGCTTAGCCGTTGATTTCAATTGGGTCAGGATTGTAGCCTTAATCTTTTAGTATTTTATTTCCCATCCAAAATGACATCCCTTAAGCACAGGGTTAGGGAACCTTTTCCTTCCCCAGGGGGGGGGGGCACTTTGAAAATTAGCTGAAGCTCTGATAGTCCCATCAGAGGAGGGAGTCCTTAAGGAAGAGAGCCCAGATCAGGGATATGTCCCCTATTCTTTGTGTGCACGACCTCGTTTCTGCTTCTTTCCCCTGAGTCCAGTCTTTCACTGCTTGGGGTAGGAACTGGATCCTGGAGCCAGATCCAGGAATTAGAAAGAGGCCATAGTAGAACTCGCCATGGGCCACATTTGGTCCCTGGGCCCAAGGTTCCCCCACCCCTGCGTTAGCATATCTGTGCTCATTGGGATGTGTACAGTCCTTTGGCCAAGACGGCAATTATTGTTGCATTTCATTGGCAGTCTTTAGACAGACCGCCCCTGGACCTGCTCTGGGGCGGCCAGTCTTGCAGCCCCAAGTTTTAACGGACCCGGCAGCTGCTGCAGCCCACACTCTACCCATGTGGCGCCCCCCTCCCCTGTACCATAGAGCTGCGAGTATCGGCCGTTGCTCTAAGCTGCCGCCTGCAGTTCTGTAGGCTTGCTGGGGCTGACTCCTACTGATATTACTTGCATACATTTTCCTCTGCCACTAATAAATACCCTGCGATACTATGAAATGGCCCCAAGTAGAAGTCTTCCACCTATGAATTAAGACTCATTCACACAATCTTTACACTTTTCAAACGCACCTGGGTGAAAACAGACATGATGCTAACTCCACTTGAACAACATGGCTTTAACGTTTCTTATGCATGCTGCAGGGCTACGTAGGGCATCGCTACAGCCCTGAAGCATGCAGAATAAATGCTTAAACAGTGTTACAGTGAAGTTAGCGTCATGTCTCTCTTCACCCTGTGTTTATCTTTCCCACTAGCAAATGTGTTCATTCACACAGCTGATGACCTCCATGCATTTCAGTGGTCCACTCCTTGCAACAGGTGCCGGAGGACAAGGGATCATTGGGGAACAAAAAACATGGCGAGGGCTTCACGCCGCACTCAGGCTGTGGGTTTGTTTGTTTGTTTATTTATTTATTTATTTCTATTTTTACCCTGTCCCCTGCCCATGGCAGTTCGGGGTGGCTTGCAAAGTACAAAAATTAAATACAAATATAAAATACAAAAATAGATAAAAATCCTAAGTATAAAACTGTAAACACAACAGCAGAGTTGGAAAACCCTCCCCCCCCCCTCACCCATCTCCCTCAGCAAAGGCGTGGTGGAACAGCCAGGTCTTGTACTGTCTTTGGAAAGAGCGGAAGTCTGGGACCAAGCGGACCTTTGTTGGGGGGGGAGTTCCACAGCCTAGGTGCAGCCACTGAGTGAGAATACCCTCCCCATGGTTGCCACCTGAGAAATTCAGGGGACTTTGCATTGGGTGCCTCCGGTCGACCACAGGGGTTGTTCCAGGACCTGAGGGGTGAGGTGGTTCTGCAGGTCAGCAGGGCCGTATAGGACTTCATAGGTCAAAACCAACACCTTGAATCGGGCCCAGAAGACTATAGGCAACCAGTGCAGAGGGAGAGATGTGTTGCCGCATTCTGCATCAGGTGCTGTCTCAACAGTCACCAAGAGTAGCCCCACGTAGAGCGTGTTGCAATGCTCTAGTCTTGAGGTGATGAAAGCATGGATGATGGTGGCCAGGTCAGAGTCCGAGACGTACGGCCAAAGCCGTCGCACCAGATGTAATTGGCAAAAGGTGCTCCTCGCCACAGCCACCACCTGGACATCCAGGTGGAGTTATAAGTCAAGGAGCACCCCCAGGCTACGGACCTGAGGGACCAAAGGAGGGAGGACCCCATCAATGACGGGGACCACCACTCCTTCAGACCCACCAACCAGTATCGCCTCCATCTTGTCAGGATTCAGCTTCAGACTGCTCGCCCACATTGTCCCCCACAGCCGCCAAACACCGGGTAAGCACCAAGACTGCTGGATCAGCTGAAAATGAGAGGTAAAGTTGGGTGTCATCAGCATACTGATGACAACGTATGTCGAACCCTCTCACAACCTCGCCCAAAGGCTGTCTTTACACTTTGAACAGGAGAGGGGACATAATAGAACCTTGTGGGACTCCCCAAGTGAGGTCCCAGGGAGATGATGAGCACTCCTCAAGCACCACCCACTGAGTTCGCCCGCCCAAGAAAGAGCGGAACCATTCAAGAACAATTCCACCCACCCCGGCTCGATCCCGCAAGCGAGTCATCAGCATTTTGTGGTCAACGGTATCCAATGCAGCCAACAGATCTAAGAAGATCAAAAGAGACTATCTGCCCTGATCTAACTCGCGGTGGAGGCTGTCGACCAAGGCCGCAAGCGCAGTCTCCGTGCCAAAAGCCGGACTGCAGGGGATCCTGAAAACGGACATAATCCAGATGCCCCTGAAGCTGCCGAGCCACCACCCATTCAGTAAACTTCTAGAAGGGAAGGTTAGAGACTGGCCGAAAGTTGGCAAGGGAGCTGATGTCAAACAATATTGTTTTGAGCAGAGACTGCACCATTACGTCCTTGAGGCAGCCCGGCACTCTGCCCTCTCTAAGGGAGGCATTGACCACTCCCGCCAGCAATGACCCCAACATCTCCCAGCTGGCCTTAACCAGTCAAGACAGGTAGGTCTAGTTCACAACAGGTGACCCTTACTGCCCCAAAGACATCTGCCACATCAACTGGCGTCACCCACTGAAACCGATCCCATAAAACACGACAAGGTGGGGCTTCCGTTACCTCTGATTCTCCTATAGCTACAAGTGTGGCTTCGAAGTCATGATGAACTGAAAAAGTCGACAAACGTGTCTCAGCGAGTACTGGAAGATTCCAGTTCCAGGCAAACTGACCAACCCCTGAATCACCTGGAAAAACTCAGCTGGATGTGACTTCACGGATGCTATGAAGGCAGCAAAGAATGCCTTCTTTTCTGCCCATGCAATCACAGTGTAGGTTCTTTAACTTATGCTGCAACCAGTCAACTTCAGTGCGAGTACACCACCACCGTCATTCCAACCCCACCCTTCACGCTTCATCTGTTGCAGTTCTCCGTAAACAAGGGGGACCTGCATTGGCGGTGCTCAGGGAGTGGATGCCTAGGAGCCATTTGGTCGATGGCCTCGGTCAGCAAGGTGTTCCAAAGAGCTACGAGGTCATCGAGCGAGCGGTCATCGAGATTGGAGGGTAGCTCCCTGAGCGCATTCTGGAACCAGAAAAGTTCCATAAGTCTCTGGGGATGAACCAACCAAACTGTTTCCACACCTCTCCAGGGGCAGACATGTGCCAGGAGGCTGGCCTAAAGGAGGGTAATGGTTACTAATTATCCGTCCATGACAAGGGAATAGCTGACACCTCTCTAACCAACGGATCCCTCGCCTCAAGACCAGTGCAAAATATCAGGACTAGGGTATGCTCTCCATCATGTGTCAGACCAGCAACCCTCTACGACAGTCTCATGGTTGTCATGGCAGCCATAAACTCACGCCCCACTCCCTCAGGGTCATCATCAGCATGGATCTTGAAGTCCCCCAGGACTGCTGCCTGCGGGGACCACCAGACCACCTCCGGCACCAGCTTCACTAGAGTGTTCAGGGATGCTGCCGTACAGGTAGCTGAGTGGTATACTAACGGCAGCCCTAATCTGTCTCCTGCCAAATCAATCACAATATGGAGGCCCTCAATACATGACAGTTTTCACTGACCACAGATCACGTGTCCTTGAAAATAACTGCTACACCGCCCCTATGGCCGAGGCTGATGCTGTAAAAGTGCCTGGCTGGAACAAGGTCAGCCAAAATTGGCCCCAACTCACTGTCCAGCCAGGTCTCCGTAACGCACCCGAGGTCAGCCGCCTAGTCCAGGATTAATTCCTTGACCGTTGACTTATTTGCTACCAACGTTAAATTGAGAAGTATCAGTCCCAAGCCGCAGTCCCTCCGAGTCCCGGCCACCTCACCACCTGCCATGAGGCCAGTGAAAGGGACAAGCACTAAACGCCTGTCCCTTCTCGTAGATCTAACTGACCTCCCAGAGGTACTATAATTTCCCCAGCCTATCACAACCCCAGTGGTGGCCCGGTCCACCCCTGACCCGCCTGGTGGCTGTCTTGCCTGGCTGGCAAGTGAGACCTCCCCCCAAATCCCCCTCATACCCTCCATTCACAGGGTGAACAATGATCCTCCCATAGGGGTCAACCCCCCTCTCACCGGGTGGGAAGAACCTCCCCATCCCTAACTGGGGGAGGTTCTGGCTCCCGGTGTGTGTGTGTGTGTGTGTGTGTGTGTGTGGAGGGGGTGGGGTCCATCCTCCTGTAGTCCAGCAGGTTTGGAGTCTTGGGGTGGTGTTGGACTCGGGTCTCCGTCTGGATCGGCAGGTGGAGATGGTGGCTAAGGCTGCCTTCCGTCAGCTGTATCTGGTACGGAGGCTGTGTCCATACATTTCCAGGCCCGACCTGGCCACTCTCATCCATGCCTTCATCACCTCGAGGCTAGACTACTGCAGTGTGTTTTACATGGGGCTTCCCTTGTTTCTGGTTCGGAAGCTGCAGCTGGTGCAGAATGCAGCGGCCCATCTCCTAAATTTAATGGTGGAGGGTTGCACCCTAAGGAGCAGATTCAAGGTATGCGCGTTCCCAAAGCACAAAATGTTCACATGTCATGTATATGGTATGCATGGTGGGTGTAGAGCTGCCACTTCTCATGGTTTAACTCTGAGACTCCCACTCTGTCCTATGAAATCATGGGTTGAAACTGCAAACCCTAAGCGTGCACGTGTATCCCATGCTTATTGCACGCACCCACCTTAGATTGGGCTCAAAGAGTGTTCTCTGAAGGAGGCCTTCGTTTCCTGAGGGTTAAGGAGTAAGCTACTCAGGAGAATTCCTCCACATAAATAGTATTCTCAGGTCGTTTAAAGACCTTCTTCACTTCTGACTTCTATTTCGTCACTGAGGGCCAGAGAAGTTAATTACCTTGTCTGTCTAGAACTGGGGGAAGGAACTTGCCATCAACCACTGTGCAGGACTGCTCCCTTCAATATGATTCAACTCACCGTAGTGGCAGCTGGATTTAATTATAAATCTGAAACCCTGTGGTTTCAGTAACAGCTGCGGAAGAATGGATAATGCAAGTCGCCTTCAAAGCCACTCGCGTTAGAGATACAAAAAAACCCCAACCTTGTCATTCAGCGAGACAGCTGGCTGAACAAGTATTAAAATGAACAAAGATTTCCCAAGAGATGTGTTCGTCTAAGGTTTGGGTTTTGTCTATTTTTGCTTGCATTCAGCTGTGTCTGAGGTGCAGTGTTTTATTCTGTGATTCCAATTTAAATAAACGCCATTTCAGCAAGGATTTTAAAAAAACAATTTTTTTTAACAGTTGGCAAACTAAAATGTAACTTGATTTTTTTTTTATCTTTCTGTCTACATGCCTTTCACATGCCTGAGAGCATTCTGGGCTAAGTAGAGGATTGTGTAGCATGCAGCAAATAGAGCGTTGTTCGCCGCCCCGGGCTGCCCTGTGGGCAGGAGGAGCGGGATATAAATTTTAAATAAATAAAAATAAATAAATAAATAAAAATGAGGCCGGGAATGGGATATCTGGGACTTCACCTGCGTTACTTGTTGCTCATGTGAGGTAAATATTTCCGTCCCTGGGTGTTTTTAGACAAGCACGTCCCCACCCATCATCCACTCATCATGCATGTTGCAGGGTTGCGTTGGCGCCCTATGCAGCCCTGCAATGTGTGATGGGTGGAGAGGCACTTGGCTAAAAACACCCACTGTTGGAATGAAGGAGACCTTAAAGGTTGAATTGTTAAGAAGGTTGTGACACCTAAGGCTGCTCTTTAAATGAGCAGGGCTGAGGGTGGGTTTGTGTCCGTTGGGTGGAATAGCTACGGAGCACCCACTCAGGTGGAGTACGTCAGGAGGGATTCTAACAGGCGGCTCCTTGGGTGGCCATCGCGCCTACTCAGGCAGTCTCCATGCATTCCCGCCACCATGGGCCGGCTATGCAAACAATTAATATGCGCAACTCTTTCTTCCCGCCCCCCAAGCTCCTCCCAGCTGCTCGCCCCCTGCCATGACATATAGCCTCTGACACCAGAGAAACATGAAGCTGCAGCAGCCAGTAACCCCTTCCTGCCCAGGAGCCGCTGCAGCAGCCAGTAACCCCTTCCTGCCCAGGAGCCGCTGCAGCTGCTGGCAGTTCTGGGCTACAACTGAGGTGTATACTGAGGTGGGGGGAACATGCAGAAAGTTGCTGTCCAAGCAGCCGTCCTCCATAGCGTTGGCTCTTGTGCATCGCAAGGGGGGCTTGTGCTTTGAGCCAATGAGGTGTTGTATTTCGTGCTCATCCTTTAAGAGTTCCCTAAAGAGCTCCCAGCAGGGCTGTGTGTAGTACCATGGAGGTGGTCGACTGTGGACCGGTCCACTGGCATGGGTGGGCACCCCGGTTCACGTGGACAGGGGATGCATAGGCACTTCTTGCACTTCCTTGCATTTCCCACGCACGGCACTCTGGCTTTTTCTCTGATGCCCCGTGAGTGGTCATGATCGGGTGCTGTGTGGCTTACAGGCGCATGCATCCCCCACCACCTTCAGACAGGCATCTGGATGCATGGTTCACGGCTGGACCTGCGTGGCTGTCTTACCTAAAAACAACCTAAGTCTTCAGACAGAGTGCTGTCTAGGTTGGCCCCAGCTAGCTTTTATGTGACCCCTTTCCAGTTCCCAGATCTGGTCCCCGGAACTAGCCTTGAAACAACATGTGGCAGTGTCCGACAATTCTGTCTGAAACCTCCCATCAGGTGCCATTTTCCTGACATGGTATGGACACACCATCCCCATACTTGTTCCGATGCTTGCTGCTACTTTCCACTGTTGCTATTTCTTGGCAGTAGAGAAATTGTCGGAAACTGTTGCAAGTCCCATAACGTGTCAGATATTGCCTCCAAGTGTCGGAAAATGTTGCTAAACTGTCGGAAAAAACATCAGATGTTGGAAAAACTGTTGGAAAATGTCGAAACTGTTGGAAATTGACACTTATGTTAAGTGCCACAGAATACCTGAAACCGTCGCAAGATGTCTGATAGTGCCACATATTGTTGTCAAATGCCGTCAGAGTGGCGGCAAGACTGTCAAATCATCAACAGTAAACCGCAAAATAACTAACAATGCTGTCGCTTGAGGCCTACCTGCAACAGTGTAAGACTGAGCTCAGGGTAAGGGAGCAGAGATCATGATCTGAACTCTTGATGAGCACACCCCATAAGCAGCCCAGTCCCAACTTCTGCACAGCCCTCGCAGCTTGTATTCATTTTCAAAGTGGTCCCTGGGAGGAAAGAGAGACCCCACCCTTACCTCAAGTGGTTTAGTCAAGCCACCGGAGAGCTAGGAATTGGGGATTTAATAACGCCCTCTTCCTGTCTCATGCTTAATCCATCTCGATTGCTGATGTTCATTCACAGAACACCCCCCCCTTGCAAAGTATCCCCGTATTCCTTAATCTGTGTTTATCTTGTCCTGTAGCAAGGTGTTCAGACAACTGCTGGTTCCCCTGGATTTCCGTTCCACTCCCACCGTTGTGGTATTTTCTAGGGGTGTTTTTAAATGAGCAAGGCTGGGTGGGTTCGTGGCTGCAGTCGTGGAGCAGCCACTCAAAATCCCTCCTCACTCGCTCCGCCTAATGGTTGGTTCCTGTAGCTGCCATGCACTCCCCCTGCCGCGGACCATGGGGGAGAGGGAAGCACGACGGGCTGGCCTTTTTAAAATGGACATGTCCTGGCCATGAGTGCTGGGGAACCGTGTTCCACATCGCTTCACGGTCAGTTCACTTGCAAAGGCCGTGACCCCCACCCATAGTGCCTATGAGCTGAGGACCTGTCTCGTGGTGTGGGTGGCCATCCCAGTTCATACAGGCATGGGATGCCTGTGTGGCAATGGATGCCCACGCTCTTTTGGCTTGCCCTGCTTGGAGCACTAGATTATTATTTTTTCCGGCAGTGCCCCGTAAGTGGGTGCTGAGTGGCTCAGGGGAGTGAGGATCCCCCTGCTCCACCTTCAGACGGGCGGACAGATGAGTGGTTACTGGTGGTTACACCCTCCCCTAGCCACATCGCTACCCTCAAGATCAGCTGAGAATGACCTCTTGAGAGTTCCATCGATGCACCAAGCGTGTACAACAGGGGCATATAAAGTGGCATTATTGGTGGCTGATTCACAGCCTTTGGAACTACCTTCCCCTGGAGTTTCCCCAAAGGCCAATCCTGCACATATTTCAGAGGTGTTGGAAGATTTTATTTTTGGCCAGCATGGATAAGGGTTGTGAGGAGTTGGTTTTAGGGGATTTGTATAACTTGTTTAAGTATTTTTATGTTCATTTTTTGTTAGCCACTATGAGCCTTCAGGATAGGATACAAATCTAAATAAAATGAATGGCTATTGCCAAGATGGTCAAAGGTCACCACTGCTGACTAGGAAATGGTAAGTGAACAACAGCGGATGACTTGCTTCATCAGCTGTTTGACAGTTGGGGTGAGTGTGCTCCTTCAGGCTGGATTCTCAGACCTCACCTCACAGGAGGGCTGCACGGGCTGTCCAGACGGGAGGCAGCCCTCATTGGCCCACATTAGCCCGGGTGGGGTAACAGTAGCCCACGCTGCATCACCAGCCGTCTTTGGCCAATGCAACCCAAAGCAGCCAGGTGCCTGCCACGAGGTGGAAGAGGACGAAAATCTGACCACCACTGAACTGATGGGCCAGGTGGGCTATTGTGGGCTACTCTTTTGTTGGAGCTTTTGAGATGAGATACTGGGCTAGAAGGATCATTGGTCTGCCCCACCATTACAGTTCTTACATTTATTTCCAGAGGGCAGGACCTCTGCCCTCTTTCAAAAATACCCCCAGGTAAGAAGCCTCAAACAGGATGCTCAAAATAACACAACCGTCACTGCTGCTCTTGTCAAAATTATTTTATGCTTTCCTAGCATTCTTTCTAATAGCTTTTACCTACAAAGTTGAAAACTTCAACTTTATTTCATGGTCACCTTGAATAAAAGTGACTGCTGCTATTTTATTTAATAGGTTTGAAATATTCTGATAGTGTTTATCAGTCTTGAACGTACTGAAATAATGGGGATGGTGTCTGTGCTATCCTTTATAGAGAACCTATTTCTAACAGCTTCCTTTTTGTAAATCTAATTGCTTTTGGTTCACCAGGAATTCACGGGCAATTGCTTTTCTCACTATTACCAATATTGCAAGTGGAGCTCTTATATTCAAGGTTGCTGACCTGAATCTGTTTTCTTACACAGTAATCTTGTAGTGTTTTAGAGCTTAGAAAAGCTGACAGAGTTGGAAGAGACAATATCTGTCTGTTAGATTGTAGGTATTTGTTTTGCATCCTCTATACATGAATTCCAGAAATTCTATTAATATCCAATTTGGGGTCCAAGTCATGGGAAAAAATAATCAGCAAGTTTCAGTTAAGATTTATGGGTTTAGCACTCAACTCTCTCATTTTCAACCCAAACTTACCTGCATCCTACGCAGATCGGGGCAGAGTAAGGACATTTAGCTTGACATTTACTATTTTAAATGATATTGGGAATGCAGAATTGTGGACTAAAGGCTGTGGATGATGGTATTATGCTGAAGAAACTGAAGCCAACATCATGTTAAATTAATTTTCTTCTGTTTCTTATGGAGAGCTTTTTGTCTCCTCCACATGTCTTGAAAACTCATATTTGCATCTTTTTATTTATTCATTCAAACTTCTACCCTTCCTCAAAGCTCAGGGTAGCTTACAACCTATAAAAATCCCCTAAACACCCCCATCTGACCCCTATCCCCTCCTGTTAAACATATGGCCAAAAATAAAAGTCTTACATTGCCTCCAGAGAAATGGGAGATACGCCATCAAAGAAGAGGGAGAAGTATATGTTGATTGGACTGTATGATATTTAAAAGATAAGATAAGGGTAAGGAGATGTCTCCAACTGTAAGGAAAATTCTGGGCAAAATCCACAGTCTCAGTTTAACCAGCAGATGCTCTTCCTCTCCCCACATAGGAATTGACCACACAAACAGAAAGGGTTACAGGAAGTAGACTTTACTGAAGAGAAGTAATTTATTACAACACAAGGCAAAAAGAAGAAATGAGACTTGATATAGAATGTGGATGAGATATACAGGAAAATGAAGAAAATCAAATCCAATAATACATTAAGAATTTCACGCAGTGCCTCCAAATGGTTTTAAAAGTAAAAGAATAATAAATGATGAAATGTTGTTATCTAGAAATCCTAAATAAGAAGGGGTGTTATAGAAGAGAAGCCTCTCTGAAGAAGGTGGCCAGCCTTCCCGAATTGACTTTCTCACTAGAAGAAGCTGGGAAGATATGTAAAAGGAAGTTTTCTTTCCCCAATGGAGACCCTACTAGGGACCTGAGTGGCCCTCAGACAGTTTCCTGGTAATGAGCTGTGCACCTGCCAAATTAGCAATTTGAGTCAACTTTTTATAGACCACATCATTACCGGAAAAATGAATATGGTGTACCCCATGATTATTCATTAAGTTAGCAATTTTATTATAATTTTATCTAAAAATGATGACCTTCTGCTCCATCCAGTCAGACTCTTTATCTTGTTTTTCATTTCTTATTCTGACCTGGCAACATAATCTCCTCCATTTCTCTTTCTATTGGCATAATTCTAACTGAGGAGATGGTCAAATTAGCCTTGGGGCCTAGTAACCTCTTCTTTGTTAGCATGATTTCACTTATGTCAAGCAAGCAGCATATAGCCATTAAATCTGACCAGAACCAAATAAAATACTGCACAACACTAAGAACTAATGAAAATCTACGTTCACCCCAAATGCTTATCCTATGACTCCACTGGTGTTTTGCCTGTGTATTCCACTAAAGAATTTGGCTGTGATTTCCTTCATGCTCCATCTTGATGTGCAGTCACTAATCCCAAGGTTTTGCTTGTTTTGTGTGAACCAAAATAAATACATGCTGCTGCACGTGAAGCATGAAAATCCGTAGGAGGATCTCTGTGGTTCTCCTCATCGTCGTCTTTTCATTTCTGATAGTTTAGGGGTGTGGTCCATTTTATCATGGCAACCGTTCATTAACCTGACCGCCCTTTGGCGTTATTTATTCTGACAAGCAGATAATGAGAGAAAGTGGAGAGATTTTGAAACTGATGAACTCTTGTGTATGAGAAACAAAGAGTTTGGGTTTTGTTTTCTTTTGGCAGAGTCCTTCATTTAGGCAGTTAATCAAATTGAACTGAAGACACTTAGGGTACAGTCCCCCACCATTAAAGTTGATGGCAAAACTCCTATTGACTAATGGTGGAAGGGCATCATGTAATCAAAAAGAAGACCAAGTGGAAATATGATTCACCACCCAATGAATTGTAGCTACCTCTGCTGTATATTCTGCCACTGCTCCTGAAATAAAAAAAATAAATAAGAAGTGTGAAGGTTACCATGAAGAGTTGAAGCTACACAGTTAATATTATGTAAGAAACATAGAATCATAATGTTATGGCCAAAATCCACTTTGGGAGGAAATATCCAAACTCGTGTGAAATAGCTATAATCTGGATTGTACTGTAAGGCCACCAGCACAGGGATACCTCATTAGTGTGTTGCACAACAGGTTTCGAATAGCCTCCCTTTTTTCCCTCCAGGAAAATGAGATACAGAACCCACCCAGTTTTGTAATTCTGCTGAATAGGTTCTGAACCTATTCAGAAAAATTAGATTTTGAGTGAAACTAGTGTGTATATGGTGGCTGGAGAAATCGGACTAGTTTGCAGGTACGTCTAAGCAGAGCTGTCTAACTTTTTGGTCATGGCGGGCTGGATTGTCTCACAGAAATTTATTGGCAGGCTGGACTCAACCCAAATTTCTCATGATGCTACCAGTATATCTGTAGTGTAAGGGTAGTCCAGCCCTGCACTATAAACACATATCTATGTGAACAGTTCCAGTTAAACATTCAAAGTTTGGAGCTGCTATTGTATGGTGTCGTTCTGGAAATTTATATTTTAAGAAATACTGGTATTTCATAGGATTTAAAGGCTGCATAGAACCCTATTCCAGGAATCTAGTTCATGGGCCTCCAGTTTGACCATTTCCAGTTCACCAATGTCTTAAAGCAGAGTTTTCCATCTGTGTTGTTGCTGCATGTATTCTTTGTTAACTGATATTCTTCTAGTCTGCCTATTTTCATGTGGATTAATTTACATAGTCCTGATAAAATGGTGATGCATCACTGCTATCTTGTTTTCTGTCTATAAAATGACTGTATCCAAACATCAACAAGAAAATTTCTACTGACGTAATGTTTTTGTCTTTTTTTACGAATGGAAGATAATGTTTTCTCTTACAAGCCAATAAATTGGTCACATGTACGCACTTACGCTGACATCCAGTAGTAGATGATGCTTCAAACACAGTTCATCATAATCAGGGGTAGACAATCCAGTTGGCCTATGCAAACATTTCCTACTGGCCTGGGCATTTGTACTCTGTACTACCTACTTTGTTAGCCTTACAAAGCCCTGAGTTTTCCTTTGGCTTTTAGCTAGACCAAGATCACGTAATGACCAACCAATTTATTTTTATTGCAACCATTTCATCCCATATCAGATTTCCTGACTTAGTAGTTTTAAAGAGGTAATTCTCTATGCTCCGAGAGGAGTGCATATTTTTGTCACTGTTGCTACGATTGTATGGGCTGTAGTTATTAGCCAACATTAGTTCTGAGCAGAAAACCCGTACTTTACTGGTGAGTTTTTGTTTTGTCTTTTTAAGCAGTTAGAGAAGATGAATGGAGTCCATGATTAGCCTGACAAGCACTCTGCTCTCTTTATTACGGCAAGTCACAGCGGGGTATGCATTTGTTGGTTAATACACTGATGTTCTGTGCACAGAGGATAAGGACAGAGCCTCAGTCCCATAACTATTGAAGCGCCATTTATTTATAGCCTGTTTGTTGTTCATAGGACATGGTTTCAGATTTTTTTTTAATTTATTTATTTATTTATTTATTTACAGCTAAATCTTCTTAAACTAGTTTTTCTTTTTCTTTGAGGAGGGAAAGGAGATTAGTGTATCCTTCCACGATGGAAAAATAGTTCTTAGTGGTAAACGAAACCTGTTATGAAACCGTTTGCAAGCCTGTTTTTAGATGCCATTTGTACATCTCCATGATCCTGACTGCCCTGCCAGCATTAGTTTGTCGCCTGCTGTCTACTTGTGCCATGGGTGTGGTGTGGGGAAATCACCATCAGGGGATCAGTTTAAGCTAAAGGGCTATGTTTGTGTATTCATAATTAACAAGTAGGAAAACAAGCAAAACCCCAAAGATTTTGTGCTGATTCAGAAATGCTACCCCTTGCTCTGTTGGGTAGCAAGCCAATGGCAAAGGGGTAGGGGATCTGTTCCCTTCCCAGGGATCACTTCAGAAATTAGAACAATCTTTGAGGACCACATAGAAGTTGAGAGCAGGGGTGCTTAAGTTCATAGATCTGTCCCCTATCCTGTGTGTACATAGTACCCTCATCTCGGCTTCCTTACACTGAGCTCAGTCTTTCAGTTCTTCTAAAATAGGAATTGGGTTCAGGGGCCAGAAACAGAAATTAGAAAGGGACCAAACAAAAACCAACAGTTGGACCCATGTTGCCCCCAGGCCTAAGGGTCCCCACCCCTGCTATAGTAAAATGACTCCCAACTTTGTCTTGACTTACCTGGCTGTAGACTGGTCACTGTATCGAATCCTCTGGAGTCATGTGCGGTTCTTTTAATTCCCGTTAAAAGCAGTTTGAAAACCTTGTTTTAATAGGGCTAAAGGAAAGGAAAAAATAAAATCTAGAAGCCTGTATAATTGTTAAATTAAAGGCCAAGGGCAGATGTGTTAAACATGAATTGGAGACTTTTAAAAAAATGAATTGATCCTTGAATTATGGAAAGAATTATACTGAATGTAACGTTGCATATTGATCTTCTTAGGGTGTTTATATAGCCAGATCATAGCTGTCATGTCAAGCTTTTCTTTTATCAGAAGGAAAGCCTAGTTACTGTGTGTGCATACAGCTTGTTGCCATCTGTCGACAAGCCAATAGAAGAAAACCCTTGAAATAACCCATCTTTCTGTCCCCTTTTGCTGTCGATCCTGATGCACCGAGGCTTGTTCTGTGGTTACTAAAGTCAAACGTTTTGATACGGATGAGCAAGTGAAGTTCCTCCTCCAACTGAAGTTCGGCGCAAAATGGAAATGTTATAATTTTTAGCAGGGTTTTGCCAGCCTAAGATGAAAACTTAATGTGGGTGCTCCATGGGTTTGGTTGAAGTGAATTTTCACTCCATGCAATTCATGGATTTCCCTACGTATTGCTCCCTCGCTGATCCAGGGGCATATTTACCCTGGAGTGAGGAGGCTCAGTTCAGCTCAGGTTCTGGCCTCTGTGGGGCGGGGCGGGGGAGTGGGGGCTCTGCAACTGGTATAAGTGCCTCTAGGAAATCTTCAGATTGGGCAGGGAGGATGGGGTCAACACTCTGCACTCACCCACCCTGAAAATTTTCTAGCGGCGTTCAGGCTGTTTGCAAAGCACCTTGCCAACAAGGACGTTTTCTAGTAGACAGGGATGGAATTTGGCACCCACCCACATTTAAAACTTCTTTCCTGGCAAGGTTGCTGCCATTCTGGGAGGGAGGGCTCTCTGGGAGCCAGAGCGGTGACACCATCTTTGGGTGGGTGGGTGGGGGAGACCAAGACTGGCTGGGCGCCCCCATGGGAGGGCCTTCACTTAGGAAAACTCTGGCCCTTAGGGGGGCCCATAATGAGGACATGAGCTCTTGGGCCTGCCACAGCCTTGCCACGCCATTGCACCGATCCCTCTGCATAGGGCACGGATCAGTGTACTTTTGGGCACGCTGCCTTTGGGTGTTAACAAACAAGACGATTGCCCATGATAGCTACCAGTTGGGTGTCTGAGCAGCCCCTACTCACAGCAGGCTCTCAGAGCATGTGGAGCCTGCCATGTGGGGGAATCTGCATGTCCACATCCCATTAATTATGCGGCAGGGAAGAACATCTGCACCTGCGTTGTTTGGTGGGCTAAACCTGTGAGTGGGGGCTGGCCATTGATTAGGATATATACATGTGAAACATGAGCGGAGGAGCTGCGCAGACCAAACATGGACTCCAGCTTGCTTTTGTCTCATTTGTTTACGCCCACGGCATCTGAGCAGTGCAATTTCTGTGTCTGCTTCTAAAGTCGCCTTATTGGGATGCGCAGCAGCCATGACTACCTTGGCAAAGGCAACTTCTGCCTATGGGAAGTTGTAAAGGCCAAGCTTAAGTCTGTTACTGCAGCGGCTGCTCCCCGAGTGAGTGATTTGTAAACACTACAATATTCTATCAAGGATTAAAGAGTTTGGTTGCTGTGTTTCCCCCCCTTCCAAAATGTAATTGGTAGGCTAATAGAATTTTTTCCCCCTTTTAGAATGAGTTTGTTGGCACCTGGAATTAAGTTGTGTGTTTTTGGAACAAATCAAAGCCATTGTACTGTAACCCTCCTATGCTATCCTGCAAAAGGCCTCGCCATCATTCAGGAGGCACCATTCCTTCAGGATCACAAACGATCCTGAATTTGTGTCCTTTTCCTATCAAGGCCCTGGGGTCTTAAGGAAACCTATTGTCCGATGTGAATTCCACTGAAATAGTGAACGCTCGATGTAGCAGGGGGTGTTAGCCCTAGTCTGAGAAGGCACAGGTGCACCAGCTGATAATGGATCACACCACAGTAGGCGCTAATGGTGGCTTTAGGCATTAGCCTAAAAGAGGATAGCACTTAGCTGCCAGAAGCGATCGCTCCTGCGTGCCACTAAGTGCCTGAGTGGGACCAGCTGGCCTGGGCGTGGCCAAAGCAGCCGGAAGATCACTGAAAGGCTAAGCTGGCCAGTGGAAAGGCTAACCGGAGCCAGGAGGGCTCTGCCTCTCTACCTGCAGGGATTGTGCCCGGCCTGGGGTAAATGTGTAGAGCCTGGATGGGAGGGATTGTGCCCGGCCAGGGGTAAATGTGTAGAGCCTGGATGGGAGGGATTGTGCCCGGCCAGGGGTGTGTCTCGAATGCCAAGGAGCCAGTCCAATGCTGAAGGACAAGATCCTAGATGGTGCCTGACTGGAAGGGACTACATCTAGCCGGAGGATACCCAGAGGAGGCTGGGGTGAGGACTGAGGAGGCATCCAGACAAGGGGTAAGGGGGTGCATTTTGTTTCCGTTGTTACAATAATGAAAACAAAAATAATAACGAAAATAACAAAAGAAAATTCTAATAACGAAAATAACAAAAGAAAATTCATTTTCGTTATTACCCCTATTCAGCAGCAGCAGCACTATATGGTCGCTGTGCTGTGTCTGCCCACATGCTGCCAGCTACCTGAGAGAGAGTCTGTGTGCCCACATGCTAGCCTGCCAGCCACCAGAACGAGTGAGAGACCCTGGGTGTGCCCGGGAATGGTGCCACTCGCCAGAATGGGTGAATGAAGCCACTCTGCCTCCCGGGGCCATCGCTGGAAGTTGACGTACACCCCCATGCACTCTGGGGTGCCTGCAATGACACCGCCTGTGCCAAACTGCTGCCCAGCTATACCTGCTTGCCTGCTTTTTCATCTGTGCCACTGGTGCTTGCCACCTCCTGATTTTGCGGCTGCTGCCTGCTGTCCACCAGTCTCTCTTTCTCTCTGATGTCCTGCCTTCCAGGGGGGGCCTTCTTCATAAGATTCCCCCCCACGCTTTGGGATGCCAGTGCTATCCCCCCTGAGGCCATTGCTGCAAGTTGAAAGACACCCCCGTGCACTCTAAGGTGCCAAAGAAGGACGATACCAAATGCCACAGTATCACCTGTCTCCAGTGCCTACCTCCAGCTGCTGCCCAGCACCCACTAGTGTCTCTCTCTTTGTGACCTCCCGCCCCCTCGGGGGCAATCCCTGCCAGTTGATGCCCCATGCACTTTGGGGTGCCAAGGAAGGACAGCGCCAACTGGCAGTAGTGCTGCCAGCTGCTCCTCTACATGCTAACCCTGCCTAGCCTGAGTGCCCCCTGATGCACCTGCCTGAGTGTCTGCCTGTGTGTGAATCTCTCATGTCTCCTGCTGTCGTTCTCTGCAAGTTGAAACCTCTGCTATACTTTGGGGTACCATGCCAATGTGCCTGCTGGGCCATCTTGTGCCCACCTGTTGCGTGCCAGTCCGTTTCAGATATTCTGCCTCCTGGGAGCATTCTCTTCAACTTGAAGCTTTGCGGAACAAGTGTCTGCCTGCAGCTTTGGTGCAGCGGGCGCCTGCCCCCAGGCCTGCCCATGTCCACTCTGTCCTGTGCCCACCTGCTGAAATATCTCTCACTGATATTTCTGTCACCCTAGAGCACTTGCGGCATGACTTGGGAAGAGGAAAGGGTCAGGGAGGCAAAGCCCAACCTCAGTTTTGAAAGGCAGGGAAGCCCTGCATTCTCTGGAGTGTTTTCCCATAGAAACCAATATAAAACAAAAATAACAAAAACAAAAAATGAAAACAAACACAATTTTCATAACAAAAATGAAGCTAAACCAAAAAACTTTTTCTCTGTGCACCCCTACAAGGGACTCTGATTATTGTATATATGTATGGGGAGGGAGTGTGATGCTGCATTGTAAATAAAGGACACTTTATGGTGAAGGTCTCGCATGGATTGGCCTCATTGGGGTGCATCCTGCAAAGACTTAACCCCAAGAGCCACCTTGTTATACAAAGAATAACTGAAAATTTTAAAAGTGTGATTCTCCAAGCCTCTTGAAGTTAATGGGTTTCTACTGGTATAAGCACTTTTGAGGATCAGTCTGTGCTCATATGACTCATTGCAAAAAACCCCAACAAAAACGCACAATGCTTACGAGTCGCTAAGATTGAGTTTCTTGTCTTGGTATTGGGGCCATGATGAATCTTGGTGCTTCTTTCTACAGTGTTTTTCATTAGAGAAACGTATATGAAATTTCTTCATTCTCATCAGTCCCGTGTGTGTGTTTTGCAAACCAGATTTCTGTTTGTAACTTATTGGTAAAAAGCTTTGGAACTCTCTTCCCCTTGAGGTTTGACAAAGCTTGAGGCTGAACATTTTCTGGAGGCAGTGTAAAACCTATTTATTTTGCCAGCTATTTGGCAAGCTGGAATAAGGTTTGAGGATTTTTTTTTTTAAATGGGAATCTTCTATTTTTATATAATGGGGGTGGGTGGGTTACTGCACATTTAATATATGAATTTATATGTATGTATCTGTGTTATCTGCTCTGAACCTTCAGAGCAGGTTAAAAATCAAAAAATATAAATAAAGTGTGCTTGGTTCTGATTTTGCGTTAACTTATAATAAAAGTGCCTGCTACAAAGCAATGGCCAGTTACATCAGTCTGTATTATAGCTTGAATGAAGATCCTAGTTCTACTAGTTACCACGGCATGAAAAACACAACTTAACAAGTATGTTTTCCTCTCATATCAACACATTTAAAGTTGTGTTCAATTTGGTGTTTTATTCAAAGACAATTTGTATTAATACTGGCAGGAAATTCAAGCGTAATTTTCCTTGTTTATTCTAGCCCCAACACATGTAGGAGGTCTTCTGAAACCAGTGGAAAGCTTGCACTTGGATGGAATTATGGATGCAGTTTGACCGTGAGACTTCCATAAGCCAAAATCAGAGTCTCGGGGTCAAACTGAAAAAGGTGGCAACCCTAGGCGAAATACCCGTCCCGCTCCCAAGGAAATGCATTTTAAGAGAATTACCCTTAAATGTAGAGATGCTTCTGCCACCACTGGGTGTTTTTTAAATGAGCAAGGCGATGGGCGGGGGGACCCATGGCCACAGCGTGCCTCTGCTACAGAGCACCCACACCGATGGAGTGCATGAGGAGGGATTCAAACATGTGGCTACCATAGCCACAGAGCAGCCCCCACTCACTCCCCCTTCCATGGAGGAGGGAGGAACACACCAGGCTGACCATTGCAAGTGATACGTCCCTGCTGCGAGCACAGGGAAGGGGAAACGTCTCCTGGTTTTGTCAGCAGGGCATGGCCCCAGACAACCGGACAAGGAAACTGAATGAGAGACATCAAGAACCAAAGGCAAAGAGTGAAAGGGAAAGTATGGGGAAAGAGGAACCATAGGCAGTCTGTGAGAGTGGAGTCTGGACCCTATGGGGGTCATGGGCACAGCCTCTGAATGTCGGTGCTGAGGTTTTCAATGTCTGAGGCATCCCATCCACATATCTGGAATCCTTAAGACCATGGCTTTGACTCTGGAAGGATACAGTATCGGGCCAAGAGATTGACTTAAAATATGAACTGCCTTAATGAAATTTGGATTAGAGAAGAGGTAAATATTGCAATATGGTGTATCTCTGTTACAAGAAAAGGAAAGTTATACTACAGGATTAAGTAGGTCAAGCAGCTTTCCTTCTGCATTACATGGTTTCTCATTGTTGCAAATAAACCCAAACTAGGTAAAATGATGATAGGAAACCAACATTAATTTAAAGACACATGACCCTTCCAACTTTTGGAGCCGGATACCTGGTGATGTATAATATAAAGCAAAACCCTTGGTCTTGGCTGTGAATTAGAGATAAGCTAGCCATCCAAAATCCTACCAGACTGCCTGGTAGCCTCTGCCCATCTGTCTTCAGGATCTTTACCTATGTCGGAAAGAAATTGGGAATCTGATGACTGCAGAGCTACTTGTTATGCATGGGCAGTATGAAACCTAAAGGGCTTATTGTTAATGGCAGTTGTGATGTTCTTTGTGGTAATTAATGTTGGTGCAGGTTTCCTTATGGTGCTATCGTGTTTCATGAGCGTCCATTGTGCTTAACCTTTCAGTGAGCAAAGGATTAAACATTCAGTACAGCGAGGGGTGAGGTTGCAGCAGCTTTTACAAACAGCATGAGGTGAAATTTTACCACCGTCCTTGGGCCAGTGCCTGTGAAGTTTAGAGTTGATTTTGCAAGGTCCAGCTGATGGAGATGGGACAATAGCATTCCCACTGTTACAGCTTGGAGACACCAAATTAATTTTTTTAACATTTCTGCTCTACTACAAACGTTCTTCTGTAGTTTGGCCTTTGGGAGAAATAGGGCAACATGAGTTTTAATTCGACTGCTATTCCTTTTCAGTAGATCTCTTTTTGAAACTTTTCACTTAGAATGGTTTTTAAATGGGGAGCCTGTTTGGACCAGTGACTGACATGATGGATTTGGAGTTATGACTCATGAGTCCAAATGCTTGGGTCACTAGTTGGCCATGAGTAAGCTTCTTCTTCCCAACCTACTGCAGTACTAAGAATAAAAAGTACACACAAATGTCTATATGCAAATGCTAGAAGCCTAAAAAGCAAGATGGGAGAATTAAGACTGTATGGTGCTAAATGAAGATCTAGACATTATAGGCATCACAGAGACCTGGTGGGATGAGGATAACCAATGGGACACTAATACCAGGGTACAAAATATATCGGAATGACAGAGTAGATAGAGTTGGTGTTGTGGGGTGGCTCTATATGTAAAAGACAACACTGAGTCAAGTACAATTAAAATTTTAAAGGCTGCAAACTGTTCCCTAGAAACTCTTTGGATAAAAATTCCAGGTAATAAAGGGGAAGAGTATCGCAGTAGGGCTAACTATCGTCCCCCTGACCAGGACAGAGAGACTGATAAAGCAATGCTAAAAGAGATTAGACAGGCTGCTAAAGTTGGCAACATAATAATAATGGGGGACTTCAATTACCCTAATATTGATTAGGGGAATGTTTTCTCGGAGCGGGACGTGGAGGTCAAATTTCTGGATGCCCTAAATGACTGCTTCCTAAAACAGCTGGTTCTGGAACCAACAAGAGGAGGAGCTATTCTAGATCTAATCCTGAGTGGCACGCAGGACCTGTTGCAAAGACTGGGTGTACTGAACCCAGAAGACATTGTCATTGGCCACATTTGTCCAGCTGGATGGATAGATGTGTCTTGAGGGAAGTAAATATTTTAAAAAGCATTCAGAACATTTATGCGTTGGATATATGTATTGAGTCGTTAGAAGACATTGTTTATTTATGATTTACTTGTTAGATTAAATTCTGAGCTTTTCAACCCTGGGCTAATTTGGGAATAATTCCGTTTGTGTGACCAGTCTAACTGGCCGACTACAGTTTTGTTTTTAACTACAGCTTCAGAGCTTAATCATGTTGCCACTTCTGGATTTCAAAACTCCCGTTGATTTCATCTGTCTACAGGAATTGGTCCTTGGCTTTCATCTTGTAAAAAAAAAAAAAAAAAGGTAAGCTGCTCAAATTTCCAGTTGATAAGACTGATGCATTCAGATAACCTTCTACTGCTGATCTGTAATGACCTGACCTGTTGAGGTCACGATTTACACATTTAAA
Source organism: Sphenodon punctatus (assembly GCA_003113815.1). NCBI lineage: Eukaryota > Metazoa > Chordata > Lepidosauria > Sphenodontia > Sphenodontidae > Sphenodon > Sphenodon punctatus. The sequence goes on along the minus strand of QEPC01014730.1, from coordinate 7,046,561 downwards.
TTAAAACCAGCAAGAAAAGCTATTACCCTGTTAAACACCTAGGCAGAGCTCCCTGTAGTCTGTGTTCTACTCTTAGTCATATTACCACAATTGGTTTTATTTAGAGTGACAGCAAATTAAGCCTAAATTGCATCTTGAAAATAAAGTAGAAACCCACTCATCTGGATGCTCTGTGGGGAAGAAAAGTGTCAGGATGAGCAAGGTGTTACTCCCTTCCTTGGCCTCACTTCAGAAAGAGCCATGGGGTTGGTGAACAGAGTCGGAGATGTAGGTACAGAACCAGTTTCCCCATCTGTTCTCTGTCCCCACAAGCTTCAACTGCCTCAGCCATTCAGACAAGCAATACCTCTGGATGGGTGAAGTAGAGCCCTTCCTGGGGTCCAAATTCAGGCCTGATGTATGTAGGTTGCCCTGCACCCCCCTAGAGTGTCATGCTGTTGAAGCTCTCTGGAGGGGTGGAGCCTCCCGGCCTCATACCGCTGGAGAACCTGGTCCAACCCAAGGCTGAATAGTGTGCCTGACCGAATGCCGACAGCACCAAATGGATCCCTCTGGGCTTGGGACAGGCAGCACATCTCCAAAGTGAAGCACCTTGTAGACCTGGGGGTGGGGGTTTCCTCCCAGTGCCACTTTGAAAAATAGTACAAGCTTTGAGGGCCACATAAAAGTTAGGGACACGGATGCTTAATACGTTCACTCAGGAAGAGGAGAGCCCTGATTACGAATTTGTTCCTTATCCTTGGGTGCGTTCAAACGCGATGGTGGGCTCCTTTGCCACAGTTTTCCCTGCTTTGGCATATGGGGGCCACGGTCACATCAGAAAATGTCCGGGAAGTGGCGGCCAGATGTTTGCACAGGATTAGATCCCGGCCATGGGATAGATCCTAGCCTCCAACACAGTCAGGATCTGGCCTACCGACTGGGAGTAAAGAGCGCTTTCACGTCTTGAAAACCTGCTTTACTCACCTTGGAGTCCCTACCGGTGCAGAGTGCCATGACGGCTGTCGTTAGCCACTCTGGCTGTCCATCAGGGGTCGCTGGACACAGTGCAGGGGCGAGTGGACACACATCTGTGCGTCTCGCTCCCATCCCGTTAGTTTGAGGGACCAGCCAACACCCGGCTGCGGTGGTGGCTTAACCCAGGAGGGGGGTAAGTCCATGGTGGTGCCCTAGCACCGTCAAGTTCATTTTCATCCCTTGTGTGCACGCCCTCTGCTTTGCTCCTCTCCTCTGAACTTTGTATTTCTGTGCTTGGGTTAGGAACTGGATCACAGGGCCAGATCCAGAAACTGGAAAGGGGCCAAAGAAAAACTTGCTGCGAGTTACATCTGGCCCCTGGGCCAAGGTTCCCCACCCCTGCTGTACATGGAGCTCTGGATAGTTGAATCTTGGCTCTGCATTTTTAGGGCAAAGTTAGATAAAGCTTTGGCTTTGGAAATCATTTGGAAGTTTATCCTCCACTAGCTCAGTTTCTTCTGCAGCTGAGGTTTCTTATGTATGTTTTTGACATTGTACATACTGTGAAACTCCTGGTAAACCTGTGAGACCCCTGGTAAAGAGCTCATCTCGAAACGCATTGGATTTCATGTTTGAAATTCTTAGCAGAGCTATTTTAGCTTTTCTTAAATGATAGGAATATTCTCTTCTTTATATAATCTCTCTTTAATCTATATCATTCTCTCTCTCTCTCCCCCTCTCTCTAATCTCTATCTCTCTCTATATTAAATATATGAATTATATTGTGTAATTATTTTGATTTGTTTCATAGTAAATTATCATAGTTATTTGGAGCAGCTTTTTCTATTATCCTTTGGCTTTGTGCTACTGGTTCATTCCCTGCTGGTGTTAGTGGTCTCTATTTTTAGTGTTAACTTTAGTGGCATGGGAGCCTTCTGCAGGGTATTTTATTTCCATTCTGGCAGCTCTTCATCCATTATTAATGGGCACCTTTTTACTTTTAAAAAAAACCTAGTTCATCCATTTTTTATTTTTTTTTCAAATTCCATTACTGTTTTCTCTTAATCTAAAAGGAAAAGTGACAGTCGACTCCAAGATTGTAATTTCTCTGTGCTTTTTATTCTTCTGCTGGCATTGGCGATAACGTTCGGCTCAGAGTCAGCTTTTGCTCTATTCCCATCTGTTTCCCTTCCTCCCCACTTTCTTCTTCTCACTCTTAATAATATTGGGTGATAATTTTTAAAGAAAGCCATCGCACTGAGCTCTTTTTATTAAAATGCAAAAGTAGGATGGTAAGGAGCTGATCTCTGAATGTCATTTCTGGCCATTCTGACCCTTTCAGTCCTGAAAACATGAATAATCAGGGCTGGGAGAAAAGTACGTGAATGTTACATATTTAATATTTCAAGCAATTCAATCCTAAGGGGATTCTGTCTCGGCCTTTTCCCTGGAGCCATTATTATTAGCAGCACAGTCTCCTTTCCATATACTACTTACTGTGAATAGTTTATTTTGTTGGTTTTAGGATAAGCTTGATTTTTTCCTAAGTGCAATTTAATTCCCTTTTTGGCTTTCAGCTCATTGATATTGATGGGAGGGATGGCCAATTTAAATAGATGGAGTTTATTTTGGCATTCACAATATACTGTATCTTAAAACTTAAGATAGGTTACGCATTATAAATTTCTTTTCATACACTCTTACTCTAATAACTGTGCTCTGCTTTGTTAGATGGAAGGGATAGTCCAAAGATTTCCATTATGAATGAGTTTGGGTGTCAGGGGCAATGTAGGATCATGGCTCTCACCCTTCCCTCCCCTGTCCAATGCTCAGTGGGTGGAGAACTCGGAGCAGCTGGTAACCCTGTAGGCCCACAGAATGGTTGAAACTGGTGGATTCCCCTTGGTGCTTCTTCCCCCATGACAAGAAGGTGGTACTTCACAGGATCACCAAGTAAACCACTGCCTCTCCAAGAAAAGGCCTAAAGTTGAAGGAGCCCTTCTATATTAGAAATAGATTTGATTTGCCGTAGGTGTTTGTAGCAGGGAGCAGTCCCGTGGGACTGCTGCCCCTCTTACGGAGGGGGCTGCATGGGTCAGCCAAAGGGCTGAACACGCCCAGGGTTGTGGCAGAGCCAACTCCATAGCTGGGGAACAGCCTATGGGGTAAACAGGCTGAGAAACCCAGGGACATAGTGGGCAGGTTAGTGGCCCTTTAAGGCTGAGTAGAGGAAGCCTGGCCACGCCCACTCTGCCTGTGTATAAGGAGAGCAAGGCAGAGAGAAAAAGAGTCTCTGCCAAGGAGCTGAAGGAGCAACATCTTCCTGAACAAGCCTTCCTGCTCTACGCTATCCAAGGTGCTGAGGGTTGGAGAACTAGAGGGACCCAGGCAAGTGGGAGAGGCTGTGCCCAGGAGGGAGCCTCTTGACTGGGGAAGGCTTGGCCAGAGCCTGGGGGTTTAAGGCCTGGCTGGCTGGATTTTGGGGGTTGATATTGTGGTGCTCCTGTGCCTGAGAGAGATGGACAATGGCCCGCAGGGTGGAGGCAACTGAACTGGCAGCCCCAGGGACTGTGTACACTGGTTGTGTCCAATAAAGGACTGTGGACTTAATACCCTCTGGACTGTGTGGTGTGGCCTGAGAGGGTACCCCCGTTCCGTAAAGAGGGGGATTCAACTGAGGCTGAAACGACGTAGCAGGGGGTGAGCTAATTCCCTAGAGTGCGGCCCCATGTGGCCCTGGGAAGACCCCCTGCTACAGTGCTTTTTAGTTGATCCCATCCCTCTAAACACGTGGCTTTTACCGTCGAATTCCATTGCTTATTTTAATATATTATGGAAGATTTGATCATACTCTTAAGAGCCCAAGCCAAGGTGCGCACATGTAGCATGTGAAGTTGTGCACACAGCCTGAGCTGGATGCAGTCCCGAATATTTTTGACATTGGGACTGCATTTGCACACAACTAGGTTGTGCTACATACTGTATTGACATATTAAAAATGTCAGTTTTTTCTCCAAGGTGCTTAGAAAACATTAACTTCATAGTTACATAAACAATCCTAATAGCAGACGGTTCATAGTATCTGGGATATTTTGGAGGTTATACTATTTAAAAATATTTCTCAATATTTTCACTGTTTACTAGATTGATATGTTGCACGATATCAATTAAAATCCAGTTTTTCCCACCCCTGGACTTATGCACAGTTAGAATGCCTAAAAATCAATACTAAGAGAACTTAAACCATGAGAGAATTAAACACACAATATGAAATGCCAATAACAATTTCTGAGACTGACACAGAATAGGTCCAGCGCTCCATGTATCTTGGCTGCATCTTAAGCAAAGCCAGTAGAATAGACAAAGACATTAAGGCTAGGATAACAAAACCAGACATGCCTTCTATAACCCTGAAGCTGATCTGGAGAGAAAGAAACCTCCCCCTCAAAAACAAACTTTGATTATTCAGCATCAGTGTCATGTCTGTCTTATTATATAGTGCTGAAAAACTGAC
>QEPC01014730.1:7022548-7037970 GCA_003113815.1 Sphenodon punctatus | reverse complement strand
AATAATAATAATACCTAAACTCCAAGTCTTCGTAAATAGATGCCTTGGCTTAGCCGAAACCTTAATATCCGGTGGTACGAAAATATTAAGAGCTCTAGGCCCTGACCAAAAGTCTGTGAATGTGCCTGGTGTGTGTGTGCTGACGTAACCGACTTTGTGCACATATACATGGACCCACACGGAAAGTCTCCCAACTGTGATGCCAGCTTCTCCTGCCTCAGTCATGCTTCTTCCTGTGATGATTGCGTTGCGGTTGTGAGGCGGGGGCCTCTACTTGTGTGGCCTCATGTGCGCTCATGGTTTGCATTCGCAAAGTAGGCTAAGTCTGGTGTGTGCACAGACCTCGGATCAGGGCCTTAGAGAAAAAGGAAACCCGCTAATGGTAGAAGACTAGTACAAATACCACCCATTGTTTGGCGATCCTGCCATTGTATCTTAAGTTGGCAGGTGACTGGGCCTTTGCTGTGGTGGGCTTCTCAGTGTAGAATTCATTCCCTCCAGATGTTCATCATCGCGGTTCTTTCCTTCCTGCCTTCAAAAAGCACCCAAAGACTTTTTTAAAAAAAATTCTCAAGAGGCCTTTAGAGGATCCTCTGCTGATTCCCCCTAAATGTATTTTCCCCTCTCCCTTTTCCTTTCCATTTAAAGCTATTTTAAAATGGATTTTAAGTGTGTTTTGTTGTATTTCGTTACATTAATTTTGTGAACCACCTTGAGTGCCGTTTGGCTGGAAGGAGCGCTATATAAATAAAATAATTATTAATTACGTAACAAAAATGGGAGAGGACTAGGACACATGGAAGAAATTCCCCAAGAACATCCTAAGACAGACACTAGACTGGCATACCCAAGACAATAGATGGCAACATGAATCCATAAAAGAGAAACAGAATTTTAAAAAAATACATTAGATTGGCCATGCAAAGACGTAGACTGCAGCAAAACAGTCCCAATGATCAAATGGAATAAATAAAAGTGGCTGAGTTAACTTAAGCCACTTTCAATGGAGTTCTAATATTGTCTCCAGAGGGCAGAGAACTGAGCCTTATCATTGAAATCCATTGTTATGTATTGGAGAGGGAGCTTCAGGAAAAATATAACAACTTAAATTGGTCAGAGGCCAAAAAAAGAGTACACTAGTCAGAGGCTCTTCATTTAGAGAATAGCAGAGAGCCCTTAGAGTAAGATGCCATTTAATGGAATATAAATTAAACATAATGGCATACATGATATTGGGAGGGCATGATGTCTGAAGGTTGCTTGTTTCATTATTACGTAAATGCTGTGCAAATTCTTCTCTGTGATTCACATGGGCTAAGAGAGAAGCTCCACCAATACATAGTCAGTGCCATCCTGGGTCAGACCAATGGTCCATCTAGCCCAGCATCCTGTCTCCAACAGTGGCCAATCACGGTGGCTTGGGAGAAGCACCCAACAGGTCACAATGGGGGATCCATTCCCTGTTGTTTTCCCCCAGCTCCCGTCATGTTCCCTGATCCTGTCTGGCTAATAGCTGCTAATGGACCTATCTTCCAGAAACTTGTCCAAACCTCTTTTAAACTCAGCTATAGTACTGGCCCTTACCACAGCCTCTGGCAGTAGATTCCACAACCCAATTATACGCTGAGTGAAAAAATATTTTCTTTTATTTGTTTTAAACTTGCCACCCATGAGTTTCATGGAGTGTCCCCTAGTTCTAGTACTAGCTGAGAGGGTAAATAACTGCTCCTTGTTTATTAGTTCCACACCACTCATGATTTTATAGACCTCTATCATATCTCCTCTCAGTCGTCTCTTCTCCAAACTGAAGAGCCCCAACCTACCAAGCCTCTCCTCATACGGGAGCCCTTCCATGCCCTTGATCATTTTTGTTGCCCTTCTCTGTACCTTTTCTAGTTCAGCTATGTCTTTTTTGAGATGGGGCGACCAGAACTGCACACAATATTCGAGGTGCGGTCGCACCATTGATTTGTATAGAGGCATTATGACATCCTCAGTTTTATTCTCTATCCCCTTCCGAATAATTCCTAACATTCTGTTTGCTTTTTTGACTGCTGCTGCGCACTGCGCTGTGGATTTCATTGTATTGTCCACAACCACCCCCAGATCCTTTTCCTGAGTGGTAACTCCTAGCTTAGTACCCAGCATTGTGTACGCATAGTTTGGATTATTTTTCCCTACGTGCATCACTTTGCACTTGTCCACATTAAATCTCATTTGCCATTTAGATGCCCAGGCACCCAGTGTCGTAAGATCCTGTTGCAGTTCCTCACAGTCTGCTCGTGTTTTAACTACCTTGAATAACTTGGTGTCGTCTGCAAATTTGATCACCTCACTCTTAACACCCTTTTCCAAATCATTAATGAATACATTAAACAGCACCGGTCCCAATACAGATCCCTGAGGCACACCACTTTTTACATCTCTCCATTGTGAAAACTGACCATTTAGTCCTACCCTTTGCTTTCTATCTTTTAACCAGTTTCTGATCCATAGTAAGACACTACCTCCTATCCCATGACTTTTTAATTTTCTCAAGAGTCTCTCATGAGGGACCTTATCAAATGCTTTCTGGAAATCCAGGTACACTATATCTACTGGGTCTCCCTTGTCCACATGCTTATTTACACCCTCAAAGAATTCCAACAGGTTAGTGAGGCATGACTTACCTTTACTAAATCCGTGTTGACTCTTCCCCATTAAGCCATGTTTGTCAACATGCCCTGTAATTCTGTCCTTAATGATGGTTTCCACCATTTTGCCCGGCACAGACGTCAAGCTTACTGGTCTGTAGTTTCCAGGATCGCCTCTGGATCCCTTTTTAAATATCGGGGTTACATTTGCCACCCTCCAGTCCTCGGGTACAGTGGCAGATTTTAGTGACAGGTTACAAATTACTAACAGTAGGTCTGCGATTTCATATTTGAGTTCCTTCAGAACTCTGGGGTGAATGCCATCTGGCCCTGGTGACTTGTTAGTATTCAGTTTGTCAATTTGCCCTAGAACATCCTCCAACGTCACATTGATTTGTAACAGCTCTTCCAATTCCTCGCCCACAAAGCAAGGATCCGGCGTGGGTACCTCCCCAAAATCCTCCGCAGTGAAGACCGACGCAAAGAACTCATTCAGCTTCTCTGCAATGTCCTTATCCTCCCTGAGCGCCCCTTTTACTCCCTTGTCATCTAATGGCCCAACTGACTCCCTAGCAGGCTTCTTGCTTCTGATGTATTTGAAAAAGTTTTTGTTGCTTGTTTTTGCCTCTTTAGCAAGCCTCCCTTCAAAATCTCTCTTGGCCTGCCTTATTAACACTTTACATTTACGTTGCCAGTGTTTATGCTCTTTTGTATTATTTTCATTGGGACTAGCCTTCCATTTCTTAAAGGATGCCTTTTTGGCTCTAATAGCCTCCTTCACCTCCCCATTTAACCACAGTGGAAGACGTTTGGTCTTCCTGCTTCCTTTTTTAATTTGCGGAATGCATTTAATCTGGGCTTCCAGAAGGTGCTTTTAAACAGCCTCCACACCTCTTGCAAACTTGTAGTCCTTGCAACTGGGCTTTTTAGTTTTTAACTAGTTGCCTCATTTTGTCGTAGTCTCTCTTTTTAAAGTTAAATGCTACTGCTGTACTTTTTGTTTGCCTTTCTCCCTACAGAAATTATGTCAAATGTGATCATATTATGATTGCTGTTGCCTAGTGGCTCCGCCACAGTTACTCCTTGCACCAGGTCCTGCGTGCCACTCAGGATTAGATCTAGAATAGCTCCTCCTCTTGTTGGTTCCAGAACCAGCTGTTTTAGGAAGCAGTCATTTAGGGCATCCAGAAATTTGACCTCCACGTCCCGCTCCGAGAAAACATTCCCCCAATCAATATTAGGATAATTGAAGTCCCCCATTATTATTATGTTGCCAACTTTAGTAGCCTGTCTAATCTCTTTTAGCATTGCTTTATCAGTCTCTCTGTCCTGGTCAGGGGGACGATAGTATAGCCCTACTGCGATACTCTTCCCCTTTTATACCTGGATTTTTTTATCCAAAGAGTTTCTAGGGAACAGTTTGCAGCCTTTAAAATTTTAATTGTACTTGACTCAGTGTTGTCTTTTACATATAGAGCCACCCCACCACCAACTCTGTCTACTCTGTCATTCCGATATATTTTGTACCCTGGTATTAGTGTCCCATTGGTTATCCTCATCCCACCAGGTCTCTGTGATGCCTATAATGTCTAGATCTTCATTTAGCACCATACAGTCTTAATTCTCCCATCTTGCTTTTTAGGCTTCTAGCATTTGCATATAGACATTTGTGTGTACTTTTTATTCTTCTTACTGTGCACATTATAGGGAACTGTGTCTAGAACCCTGGAATTGTTATTTATCTGTTCTCCAGCGAATTCCAACTGAAGTCCCTTAATTTTTATCGCTTCCTCAGTCTTAAGCAACTCTAAATCCCCTAAGTTGTTAACATCCTGCATAGATGCCACAGTCCAAACTCTGCACTCCACGGTGCCCATCGACTTTCCCCCAGGTTCTAGTTTAAAAACTGCTCTATCACATTTTTTAATTTTTAGTGCCGGCAACGGGGTTCCATTCTGGTTAAGGTGGAGTCCATCCCATCTGTATAGGCTCACACCTCCACAGAAGGCTGCCCAGTTCCTAATAAATCTAAAGCCTTCCTCCTTGCACCATTGTCTCATCCACGCATTGAGTTGTTGGAGCTCTGCCTCTGGGGTCCTGCGTGTGGAACAGGCAGCACTTCTGGGAAGGCTACCCTGGAGGTTCCGGACTTGAATCTACTACCTAGAAGCCTAAATTTGGCCTTCAGAACCTCTGTCTTGCATCTACCTGTCATTGGTACCAACATGGACCACAGCAACAGGTTCTTTCCCAGCACTCTCTAGGATTCTATCTGTGTCATGTGAGGTCCACTACCTTCGCACCAGGCAGGCAAGTTACCATGCGGTCCTCATGGCCACCAGCAATTCAGCTATTTACATTCCTAATAATCGAATTCCCAGTTACCACAGCTGTCTTATTCCCACCCTTCTGGACACACAGCCCTGGAGAAATATCCTCGGTGTGAGGGGATAACACATCACTCGGAAGGCAGGTCCCAGCTACGGGATTGCTTCCTGCCGTTTCACATTTGTGCCCTCCTTCCTGGAGACCTCGCCCCTCCAAAGCAGCACAGGGGCTGCCAGAGCGGAGGTGGGACTGTTCTACTATGTCCCTGAAGGACTCCTCGATATACCTCTCTGTCTGCCTCAGCTCCTCCAGCTCGGCCATTCTAGCCACCAGAGACCGTACATGTTCTCTGAGAGCTAGGAGCTCTTTGCACCAGGTGCACACATATGACCTCTGCCCAACAGGAAGATACTCTTACATGTGGCACTCGGTGCAAAAGACTGGGTAGCCCCCATCCTGCTGCTGGTCTGCTGTCTGCATCTTCTTGTTTAGTGAGATGTTAGATTTAACCCTAGTTATGTATTTAACTACAAGAGACGGGAGCTAAGCTTCTTGGACTGGTACTCTCTCTGGATTAGGATACACACACATAGCCAAACTGGTTTCTACCAAATCCGCCGAGTTTATTCAGTCATGCAATAAAGCAGCCACTTTTAGCGAAACATAAACTCCTAGTCCCACTCTCCCAAAATAATGTTATTGATGTGGAGAAATGTGACAAACGTTTGATTGATTCAGGCGTGCTGAAGGTATCCTTTAAGATACTTTCTATTATCCTCTTCTCGCTCCTCTTCAACTGCTATACTGGGATTTGCTTGATTTCAAAGTTTTGTTATGCAATCCAGTACTACATCACAGCAAAAATATATTGCAATTCATAACGGTCTATGCCTTTCTTATTCTGCCTAGGAGAAAATTACAGACAGCAGAGTTGTAGAAAGCCTACTGTGGAGAACTAGAATTAGAGCCGTTCATCTGAGCTCTCTATGGAAAGAGAAAATAGAAGAGAGCACATTGGAATGCACTTTACGTTGAACTCAATCTTCTATATTTGTGGGGAGCCTTTCCCACCAACCTCCTATGGGCCACTTAGAAAAACTGAAGAAGATTTATAGACTGGACAAGAGTTTAGAGTGGAGGGTGGGAGAGTTTTGAGAGGATCTGCTGAAGATGGGGCGAAGAGAGGGGAGAGTCCAGATCGGCAATCTGTCCCGTCAGTCCGTCCCCATCTTTTAGCGTATGCCCTCACCTCTACTCACTTCTTCTCAAGCACATTCCTTCAGTTCTTGAGGATAAGGGCTAAATATCTAGGCCAGATCCAGGGATTTGGAGAGGGATCAAATATACCTCGACTACTAAATTTAGACCAGGGACCAAGGGTTCCCGATCTCTGACCAAAGAATGGAGGTACCCTCGGGCTATTTTTAAACGATATGCAACTACACAGGTCCACTCATCCCACACGCATCCAAACGCCCATCTGAAGGCGGTGTGGGAGGGTTTGTTTCCATGACCCATGCACCAACCACTCATGGAGTATCGGGGGAAAATCCGGACTACTCTGTGCAGGGGAAGGCTAAAATGTGTACGGATAGGGGCACGCACGCATCCCTGGCCCGTTTAAATTCCTCCCCACTCAACCCATGTGGGTGGGTGGTCCGTGGCTATCCCACTCAGTGGACATGGACCCCCTCCCCAGCCATGCCCATTTAAAAACTGCCTTGGAACTGGATCTCTCAACTAGTGCTACACAACACTGTTTGCATACCTGCTGCTTTTAGTAAATTTACTCGTGTGTACTGCCAACTTCTTTCGTTAACTATAAATTCATCCACCCTAGTTTTGTTAAATATAAATTCACCCACTCCAGTTCTGTTGACTCCATGGCTCAAAGGACATAGTAGAACCAGAAAAGTGCCAAGAGAGATGATCAGAAATATGGCTGGGAGAGAACAGTAGGGAATGGATCACTTCATTATGACCTGTGTGGTTATGATGGATGCTATAATTATGCATCGGGTTCCCGTCTGTAGGTTTTGAGCATGGTGCTTTTTAAATGGGTTGCGGCGGAGGGGGCAGTCCGTGGGTGCGCTGCTGCAAGGGTGGTGTGGGGTATGGGTGCACATGGCTGACACCCCCCACATCCCAACGCACGGAGAAACCTGCATTGCTGCTGGTTGCTCCATGCGTGGGGTGGGGGGAGGATACGTGGGTTACGGGAACACGCACCCCCCCTTTACACGGGATGCTCCCCCATGTGGACACTGAGTGTCCATGCAGGCGAGCATCTCGTGTAAAAAAGGCCCATATGTACAGGTCCCACCAATCCGGCACCCAACATAAAACTATAGCAACCAGGCACTACAATATCAGTCCCACCTCAAGCGGTGGACATCTTTGATGCTTCAGGAAGAAAGAGGATGGGGGATAGAATACATGCTAGAGGGTTACGTTTCTCTCTTTCTTGACCATTAACTATTCAGATTAATGGAAAGTGGTGAGGATGGTGTAGCAGCTACAGAAGCTGCAGTCATGGTTCTGTAACCGCTCTGTGGCCTCTGTCAGAGCTCCTCCCCAGCTCAGTCCTGTGCCTCCCAGCCTTTCCCATTCACTCCCTGTCTGGCATTTTATTGAATTTAATAAGAATGGATTTAATCAGAACCACTCTGGTTGAGACAAGTTACCCTGAACAGCTACAGAATTTAAGAATAAAGACCTTTCATATCTACAGAATTCTATCACAGGACTTCATCCCCCAGTAATGTATATTTTATACATAAGGGATATTGCTTTTTATTAGCTTCTATGGAGCTGTTTACTAGACAACATATCAACGGACATTCAGTTATGCACTTGCATGAAATTAACAAGTTACCAGACTTAGCTCAGCTGATACTATGATATAATGTAATTTAGTAGACCAAGGTACTGAGAAACTGAACTCTGTTTAATTCAAATCCTTGATAAAATACACGTGTGCATATATACACACACATTCCTGCTCTCTCCAAGGTCTGAAATCTAAATTAAAACAGGAAGTGATTTATGAGATTAAATATCTAAGCCATCTACCAGAAAGCAAATCCTTTCCAAGCATGTGCCACATATTGTTCTTAAATAGAGTTCTCTGCATTTCTAATGGAAAGATCCCAGGCTCTGGAGAACAGCCTTCTGTTTTGCTTAATGGTTACAGTTTAATAAAGCAGATATAATCCAGATAGGCCTTAAAGGGAGATATACGTTGGATAAAATCCATGTGTGTGTTTTAGTGTTAGCTCCAAAAAGGATTTTGCTTTTATCCTTGCATGACAAAAATTCCTGGAGATAAACCAGTTCTGCGTAGTTATTATCCAGTGTTCATTTACTGAGTAATGCTGCGTGAGAGTCCTGAATTTATGCCCAAATCGGATATTGCAGTCTTGTCCTGATAGAGGATTGGCAAAGCTTGAAAGGTTCAGGGGTTCAGCAAGGATGACCTGTTAAACTTGATTCCAACCACTTGGATAAAAAACAAACAACCCCACCCCCAAAAATGTGTGGTGGGATTTTTTTACCTGTGAAGATTGAAAGATCAGGCCCCCTGAATGAAAAAAGCGTTTGCCATTTTTTTCAAAAAGCAAAGCCAGGTTTGTTTTACTTCCTGCTGTGGTGTTGAGATGGGCAAGTCTTAAAAGGCGTACTGCATGCTTATTGGCTGGAGTCTCCTTGTAGAATTGATGATGGCATTAATATTGGTGCTTTGCAAAAATTTGTCAAGATGCTGATGTGTTTGTTTTAAATCTCACAATGGCTGCGATGGGGTCAGCTTGAAAATTGATATAATGGGAAACAATAAATATTTGACTTACATAACAGCAAATGGAAATCCAGGTTGCCCCACCAATTTGTGAAATGTTAACGTTCCAATTTTTCCCCAGTTAACTTATTTATTTATTTGACTTAGATTTCTACCCCGCCCTTCCCAAATGGCTCAGGACTGCTTATAAGTCTTATAAGTTAAGAGATCATATGTCTCAAAAAAGACATAGTTGAACTACAAAAGGTACAGAGAAGGGCAACGAGAATGATAAAGGGTATGGAACGACTTCCGTACAAAGAGTCTTGACAAGCAGGGTCTCTTCAGCTTAGAGAAGACTGAGAGGGGACATGATAGAGGTTTATAAAATATTGAGTGGTGTGGAACGCATAGATAGGGAATGGTTATTTACCCTCTCAAATAGTACTAGAACTAGGGGACACTCCATGAAACTAGCTGCCGCCAGATTTAAAACAAATAAAAGAAAGTACTTTTTCACTTAACGCATAGTTAACTTATGGAATTTGTTGCCAGAGGACGTTGTCAAGGCCAGTAGTATAGTTGGGCTTTAAAAAGGACTGGATAAGTTCTTAGAGAGTAGGTCCATTAATGGCTATTAACCAAGTAGCTTACAGGATGAACTTCTTAATCTCGGGAGCTGGGAGTGAACAACGGGGAATGGATTGCCCATTGTGACTGTTGGGTCTTCTCCCATGCGATTGAGATTGGCCACTGTCGGAGGACAGGATGCTGGTCTTGATGAACCGTTGGCCTGACTCAGTATGGCAGTACTTGTGTTCTTATGTTCCATCAGTGAAGCAAACGCCACGTTCCAAGAACCGTCAATTCAAAGTAGTTGGACCTTACTTCGGTTTTATGCCTGAAGTGTTCATAAGAAGTGAACAGAACGTTAGATTGACATCCAGGAGTAGGAAGAGAAGTATGTACTCCTTTTAATAACAAAAAACCAAAACAGGAGTACATACCCCCTTTCGGTTTATATATTTCAAAGGCCCTTTTTAAATGGACCCAGAAGAAGCCATGGTGAAGGGAGGATGGAGGGGCACCACTGTGTGTGTGTGGGGGGAGGGGGGGGCGCGTGGGTAGTCCATCACATGAATGTCCACCCACCTCCACCAATCTCCATGCATGGAGGCACCCCCGTTTTCTCCAATATCTCCGTGCATCGGGGATCAGAGTAGGTGGCTGGAGTGCAGGAACATGCACGCAACTCCAGCCACTGGCCGCGACAGTCAGATGGATACACACTTCCTGCCCACCCAGTTGCATGCATCCATGTAAAAAGGGCCTAAGTAACTGTTCATGTTAACAATTACCAGTGTGAGGTTGGCAATCGTGCTTCAGTGATCATTATGTTTCAGCTAGGGGAGAAATTGGCACTTACTACTTTAATTTACACTGTTTGTCTGAATGCTGCTGAAGGGGAGTGGCTATTTTTTATTTTTTTTATTGAATACAGGCAGTTCCTTCAGTTTACTTCTATTTGTGGAAATGTGGCATGAAAGAGGGAAATGCCAACTGCTAGTTTTATTTTATTTTTTTCTTATCTCCCGGAATCCTATCTTTTAATATCTGGGGGGTTTTATAAGGAAGGTAACTATTTCAGGCTCTGCTTGTATTATACGAATGAATTTGGATCCAATTTGGAGAAGAGATTGCTATGACTGGCCCTGATAACCTTCATGCGTGTCTGGGAAAAACATTTTGAAGGCACAAGAGAAGTTTGTGCATTTTACATAGCTGACATATCAGGCTAAGAGTTAGAAAGATTTATTCCTGGCATTTTCAAAGCAAGAAATCTTTCAGCTGTAGCTGTCTTTCTCCCTTGTCACCATTGAGTGCAGTACATACCTTGCAGGAAAGTAAGAGGGCATTGGAATAGGTGATGTCTTGGCTAACACTGCTGAGTTGAAATTGGTGGAATCGAAATGCCCTCTTAACTCTCTTGACTAACATTGCAAGCTCTTATTGCTGAGACAGGATGACTGACACCTCAATACCAGGCACCCCCCTCCCCTCGCAGTGATATAACCACTCAGTAATGGGGGGTCCTGTAGCCTCTTGACATGTATTCAAATCTTGCCTTCTGCCATGCCCTCATTCTGTAATGAGGAGATGAACCCCAACCTAGGGACTGTGGTAGGACACTAGATAGAAGGAAAAAGGAGTGTGTTGTTGCAGTAGAAAGAATCCTTCCCATAGGACACAGTCATACCCCACTATGGATCTGGGCAGTATTGGGTCTCCATGCCCTGGCTAAGGCAGCATGGAGGAAGATGGTAGAGATTACTGTTTCTCCTAGGACAATCTAGGAATTCTGGGTGTGACAGTGGGTGTTAATAGTAATACACGCAACCCCAGTATGTGTTAAGTATTGCTCCTGTTGACAATCGTGAACATACCCGGTTTTGTATCCATACTCGCTAGTGGGTAGCCACTGCATTTATCATGAGTTAGTTGGGAGGGAAGGGGGCTTGCTGGGTGGCAGGTCCTAGGAGCAGTAGCTGCGGTGGCAGGTGCAGCACTAGTGGTGAAAGGTCTTGGGGAGTGTCAGCTCACTGCTCCCGCAAACTAGTTGCCATTTCCATTGCTGGAGGCAGTTTCGGGAAGCAGCAAATGGCTGTGGTGGGAGCATCAGCAACGGAGAGCTCCAGGAAGCAGCAGATGGCTGTGGTGGGAGCATCAGTGGTTTACTGGTGCTCCCAGAGACCCACTGCCACTGCTCACTGCTCCTCGGAATCTAGATACATTGTATGGGGAGAGGGACAAGCACAGCATCAACACTGGCTCTCTACTGCTGCCATATTCTTCCTACTTGTTCCTGCCTCCACGCCACAACAGCTAAGTGCCGGTGCTTGTCCCCCATGGTGGGCCTGAAAACCAAGCGAGTAGCCCGACTCCAGGTTTCAAATACACGTTTGGTTTGGTGTGTTGCCACCTAACCCTACATGTAAACCGTAACCCCGTCTCTACCATTGTGGCAGCGTTGCTACATAGAGCCCTTTCCTCAGGCTAAGGTATTACTTAACAAATAGTTCAACAGACACGGTCCCTCCCTGAGCATATTTTAATCCTCTAAGGTTTTGTTTTTAAACTGAACTTAAAATTGTAAATTAGTTTGAAAAAGGCACGGCATTTTATTCTTTTACCTGCGTAAAAGAATAGAATTTGTTTATCGCTGTAAATGGAATTTGTGAAAGGCTCCTTTCCTGGAAAGATACACAATTAGTTCTCTTCCCCACCCCCCAGGTGACTAGCTTCGTTGAAACCACAGGAATTAATTGCCTGAGGGAAGGGATGTTAGGAGGCTTTACGATGATACAGAAAGGGGAGGGGGGGGGATTTGTGTAATCACTACCATGGCTCTGTAATTGCAGGGATTAACGCCTGTGAGAATGCACGAATCCCCTTTTATCACGGTAGAACACTCGACCTTGTAAAGTCCACATTTGGGAACCCAGTAATGTTGAGTGTTCTCCCGTAATAAAAGCGGATTAGCATTCTCACAGGCGCCAATTCCCGCAATTACAGAGCCATGGTCGTGACGATTGCGCAAGTTTCCACCCCGCTTACGTGACAGTGGAAAGTAGCCTGACTGCAGTATCCGGCCGCAGACGATTGGTGCTCCATTGTAGCATATGTTTAGCTTTCAGTGTGTGACTAGTCCCTTTTTGATGTCATGAAACCACTCGTGTGCTTAAAGTTAAGAACATTCTCGAGCACCTGGTTGAAGATTGTGACTGTGACATTCACCTAATGCGGCCATATCTTTTCTATCACATTCCTATTTTTCTCTCAAGAACCAATTCCAGCTTAGAGCTGTGCATGCTTTACAGGAGATTAGATGACAATCTCTTCAGTTGAAACCTTGTAATTCAGTGGGAACTCAGTAGCTTCTTCTGTGGTGAAGTCCTGTTTTGTTTGTGCATGGGGGGAGGGTTATTTTTGTCTTTACAGAATCAAATGTTTCATGTGCCATTCGTAGGTAGTCCAACACAATAAATTCTTCTTAAATGTCTACAACAAACACAAGGCTGTGTACATACAAGCTTATAATAGTCACGTATTTTATAATGACAAAGCATTAATAAATTCACAAACCTCTCTTTCCTCCCCACGCGTTGCTTCCAGGGTTGTATCTAGAGATTATCAATCAATAAAATGTTGTCAGAGTACAGCTGAATTCTTCATGGAAACTAATGAATTTTTCAGGAGAAACATGAAGTAGAACACTCTAAAGGGGTGGTCAGAGAAGATATCCAGAGAATAACACAGGTTACATTTTCAACTTCCTGCACATTATTTCCTCTGAAAGAGGCTGCAATTGCCTCTTGAGCATTTTCAGTGTAGGGATTTATTTATTTTTTGAGCTGAAGATTGGAAAATGGCTGAGAACACCTTAAATCCTGTATGGGTCTGACCTTGGTTTAATGTAAAATCCATATTCTCTCTTTTACAGTTTGGGGGGGAAAAACAGGTTTAGAAAAGAATTTAGTATGCTATTTTCAGGTGGCTTTTTACTGCTGGGTGCATTGGTTCTGGGGTGCTCAACGTGACTCGCCAAGAGCCTGACTTTCATAGATAACCGAGAGCTTAAAATCACTGACTTGGAAGGTACCTTGACGATCATGTAGTTCGACTACTGCTTGGGTGAAGGATAGGTCTGAACTGGATGACTCAATGTCCCTTCCAACTCTGACTGCAGCTACACCATCTCTGGCAGATGGCTGTCAAGTAAGCCTGACGCAGCGGCATTGTTTGCTGTTTATTGCTGACATTTTGACAGTCTGGCTGTTGCTCCGACGGCATTTATCATCAATTTTTGACACCATCCAATGTTTTGCGACAGTTCCCGGTATTTTGCGGCACTCACGATAATAGTGACAATTTCAGATAGTTCCAGCATCTCCGACAGTTTTTCCACTGTTTCCAACAGTTTTTACAACACTTTAGCGACAGTCTGACACTTTGTGGCAATTTCTGACACTTTATGGGACTTGTGACTGTTTCCGACCATTTCTCTGCTGCCGAGAAATAGCGACAGGCAATAGTGGAAAGCAGCAGCAAGCATCGGAACAAGTATGGAGATGCCGTATCCATGCTACGTTGGGAAAGCTGCAACGGATGGGAGGTTTTGGACAGAATTGTCGGACACTGCCACATGCTGTTTCAGGCCTACTGTTGAGCCTCTTTTGGGAAAACCTCCAAAGATTGGGGGGGGGGCGGCGGGCTCCTATTTCCCTAGACAACTTCCTCACAGTAAGAGCTGTGCAGCAGTAGAGCACGTTTTTCCTGATGATTAACCAAAATCTACCTTCCTGTGACTTGAGGCCATTATTTCTAGTTGTGCCGTCTGTAGCAAGCCTTCTGAAGAACAGTTTCTTACCTGTTTTTTGTGGCAGTACTGCTAGTGTTTCTCCTCTTTCAAAGTCAAAAAGAATCCGTGCCCTTTTCTTCTTGCATCTTTTTAAAAGCTTCACAAGAGGGGAATTTTTTTATTTTTTGGGGGGGGGGGAGGAGCTTTCCTGAAAAGCAGCTAGTCAGTGGAATAACAAAAGTCCAAACTGAGGAGAGGACGACGGTCCATCCCCTTAACTTTCAAAACCGTCTCACCAGATCCCCCCACACCTTGCTTCTGTCTTAAAAACAGAGTTCTGGAGAGGTAAACGCTGCACAAACCAGACTTGAACTCCTCCGCTTCAGAATTCTTTTCAAAGACCCAATTAATGTGTGTGGGTGTCTTCCAATGTGTCGGTGGCCCTCATTGCCACACTTCGGCACATGGGCCACCGTCATGTTCATTTTCCCATGCCAGATGTCGGCACAGGATAGATCCCAGCCGTGGTGGCAGCTAGCAAGGGCTGTAACTCGGGGAAGTCTCTGAGTCCCAGCCCGTGCTAGCTGGCACTATAGCCAGGACCCAGCTGCCTGACCAGGAGTAAAGTAGACTTTTGTGTTTGAAGCCCAGTTTACTGGACCTGGTCCGGAGTGCTTGTCCATTCTGGGTGCCATGGTGGCTGTCACTGGTTGCCATGGCCACCTATCAGGGAGGGGAGTGGGCTGCTGGGTGCAGCATGGAGTGGGGCTGGGTGGACTTGCATCCATGCATCTCCCTGGCAGTCTGCCCCCTGTCACGTTCATTTGGGGGCCAGGACTAGTCCTGGCCGCAGTGGCAGCCCCTCTCCAGACTAGAAGTGCGGAAGCACCGTCATGTTAGAAAACATCCTCTGTTTCATTTAGAGAAGGGTTTTGTATGTTGCTCAGTAAGTTAAATAGCGCTTTGTCAGGCTGCTGCAGCAGCATTGGCAGTATGGCTGGATAACGAGTTCTTTTCCTTACTGTGTCATTTGACTGTTGATTATTTAGAAAATGGAGCAGATTTTAGTCCTTGCTTTGCAAAGCTGGGTGTTTGGTTGAGAGGAAAATGTGAGAGCAAGCACAGTCCATGGGACTGAGATTCAAACTCACAACTTTCCCCAGATTGGGAAGCATTCCTTCTAGATCCTGTCTCTGCTTCTCCTTTTTTCAGAACCAACTCAGGGCAGGATAAAATTTGATTGGGGCCAGGGGATGGTTCTGCTACTGCCCCGTAACCGTTAATGGATGGCAACAGCAGCTCTCCCCTCCCCCCCCCCCCCCCCCCC
>QEPC01014730.1:6981398-7022518 GCA_003113815.1 Sphenodon punctatus | reverse complement strand
CCCCCCCCCCCCCCCCCCCCAAATAGAATCACCAGCTTCAGCTGTGAAGGTTAAGACTGGGGCTTCTGTGGAGAGGCAGGGAAGGAGCTGCTACTGCCATTCATCAGCTCTTGGGTGGCAAGAGTACTTTACCGCGAAACAGCTGACAGTGCTAGCTCCCAACCTCAACCCTCCTCAAACTTAATCTGTCCCTAAGCACGTTTTGAGAAATGTAACTGGCAGAGTGGTAGGCCAACTCCATCAGCCTAAGTGGTGGGGGACCTCTGGGGCAGGCTTGAACTGTGGAGCATAACAGGGGACCTGTGGTCACTCCACTTTCCCCATTTGCAGCAACTGGCAGTGAACATGGGTCCATGCTGTGCATAACCTCGAGCAGATCAAGGGGATCAATGTGCCCCCCCCATTCAAGACCATTTCCCCCATTCATTTCTCTCCTCTGTGACTTGGCCCCCTTCGCCGCCAAGATGGCGGCGACGGGCTAATTGTCGGCCCCCCCCCCCGACGCCGAAAAAGACTCCGTTAGGGGGGGGGCCGCGCAGCGGTGCCTGTTAGAGGGCGCCGCTGCAGAAAGCTGTAAAGGCTGTTGCAACCGTTTTTTCCCCAGTGCGCGTGCGCAGACGCGCACCACGGGGAAATTTGTGGAGACACGCCCCTTGTAGGCGGGGCGAGCCTCCTGCACGCCGCTGAGAGCGGCAGAATGGAACGTGGTGTCAGAGAGGCAGCAGCAAGAAATCCTTGCTGCTGAAGCCCCTGGGCCTACCACGTGGAGCCATGGGAAAAGGAAAGAAAAAAACAGGCAGGGGGAAGTCCCCAGCAGCTGCGGGGACGCAGCGGGCGGACATGCCCCGACCTGTGGGCGAAGGTAGGGAGCCACTACCCTCGAGGGAGGTCATGTTCGCACGCCTGATGGCATGCGAGGCCCGCATGGGTGAGCGGCCTGACCTGGGGATCCACCTGGGGGGCCCCCTGGAAAGTGGGAGTGGGATCAGTGGAGGATCCTTCCCCCTCCCCCCCACCGAGGCAATGGGGGTATCAGACCCAGGAGTGGGAGGGGATGAGGAGTCCCCTTGCCCTCAGGTTGGAACTGGCCTGTGGAGGGCGGACAGCAGATGGGCAGGAGACATGGCTGGGCCTTCCCCAACAGAGGGTAATGAGCCGGTGCGGAGGGGAAAGCGAGTAATTACCCCCCCAGCCCGGTACAGGGAAACGGAAGGGGCAGGGGGCATGCAAGAGATAGCCACCCCCCACCGGGATGACAGAGCGCAAGGCCAGGGTGGCGCCTCCCCAGGGGAAGGAGCAAGTAGCCAGGAAGGGAACCCAGAAATGGGGTATAGCAGCTACTCCCTGCAGCAGTACTCAGGGAGAGGGGAGGCTGAACCAGATATTGGTGACCCAGAGGGAGTGCCAGGGATGGCGCTTTATAATCAAGGGGCAGCGAGGGACAGGGTTGGACAGGCTCGCAGGCCCACTGGGCCTGGAGATTGTATAGTTACAGGCAATGAAGGACCACCACCTGCAACCAGACGAAGGATCCAAGCCACTGACCAGTCAGGGGGATCCTTGGATGAAGAAATGTGGCGGAGGATCCTGGCATTGGAGGCACAATTCCGTATGGGATCCGAGGGTCAGTCGGTACAGCAGCCGGCCAGACGGCCTGAACCCGAAATGGCGGCAGCAAGGCGAAGCGACAGGCCGGCTACAGACTCAGGTGAGTACAGCAACCTAGGCCAGGCCAGGGGATTTAATGAGAGGGGCCCCCAACAGGAGCAAGGGTATGGCAGCGTAACAAGGGAGAGCCCGGTACAAATAGTAGGGTCCCAGGGTACCAGACCCCCACCCACATCAGGCCCGAACCCAACCCCGCAGCTAGCGTACATGAATGGGTCATGGGTCTGGGTCATACCAGCAGGTCACCAGGACCTTCCAGTGCCACAGTATCCCCAAACGGGAGGGGTAGATCCAGCAGACGTTGCAGTGAGCGCGGCATTAGAAACCCCCGGTTCGGGGTTAGCCCCCTTAACGGCTGAGGTAGGCACATCTACATTAAGGCCGGAACGGCGCCCGCCCCAGCCACCTGGCGGAGCTATTCCCAGCGTTGCAGCACGCTTTGGGGAACACCTCCTCCCCGGTACCAAAGAAAAAATCCTGAAAGGGGAATACGTGGATCTCTTTGCCTTACTGTTTAGTGATCCAATTGTGGATCACGTGGATCAAGAGGAAGACAAAGAGAGGGAGAAATTTCGCCGCCCAAAGGCTGATCGCAACTGGGCCAATTGGACAGCTGCATTTGCGATTTACATGGGGGTTACCTTGCAAGACAAGCCAGAAAAAGGGTTAGAACTACACAAGTACTCCGATATAGTTCGGAGGGCATATGGGACGGGGCCAGCGGGAGCTTGGCTGCGCTACGACGAAGCGTTTCGTCACAGGGCAGCCAATACGCCGGGACTTCGGTGGGACGTACACGCACCTGACCTTTGGTTAGAGTGCATGATCGATGCCACTAATGCGCCACGAGCAGATAGCGGTCACCCCTTAGTTCGGGGTGGTGTAGCACCTGCAAACGACCCATTTCGGTCGGACAGTCGTAAGGGATTACAGGGAGCTGGACCGTGCTGGGCGTACAATCGGACGGGCCGCTGCAACCGCGGGACGTGCAAATTTCGGCACGGGTGCTCGAACTGCGGAGGCGCCCACCCGGCAACCTCGTGTTTTCGACCCAAACAAAAATGGGGTGGAAACAGGGCAGGACAGGGTCCGAGCAATGGAAAAGGGGGACAGGGATCCACAGCTGGATCCCGGCAGACAAAGGGGCCCGACGCCAATCAGAATTGAGCGGTTGGAAGCTTCACTAAATGGCCACCCTGACCAAAAAGAAGTGGCCTACATAGTTCAAGGGTTTAAACAGGGATTCCTTATCCCAGCCGGGATAGTGACAAGCCGATGTAAAGCGAGCAATTTAAAATCAGTGCGAGGTTTAGAGGAGGTTGTACGTAACAAAATAAAGAGGGAGGTCGAAGAAGGCCGGGTAGCGGGCCCATTTAGCCATCCTCCCATGCCTAATCTGGTCGTCTCCCCCTTGGGCATAGTGCCCAAAAAGGCAATAGGTGAGTACCGTTTAATACACCACCTGTCATACCCTCGTGGGAACTCAGTGAATGACGCAATACCCAAGGAACTGACAACAGTCCGGTATGCATCGTTCGATGTAGCAGTTGAAAAGGTGAAGGCTATGGGGAAAGGAGCCT
Organism: Sphenodon punctatus; assembly: GCA_003113815.1. Taxonomy (NCBI): domain Eukaryota; kingdom Metazoa; phylum Chordata; class Lepidosauria; order Sphenodontia; family Sphenodontidae; genus Sphenodon; species Sphenodon punctatus. Next base: position 7,019,270 of record QEPC01014730.1, on the reverse strand, counting down.
TATTGGCAAAGTGTGACATCAAGTCAGCCTTTCGCTTGCTACCAGTACATCCGAGCAGTTGTCATTTACTGGGTTTCAAATTCGAGGAGATGTATTATTATGACCGTGCCATGCCCATGGGGTGCTCGATTTCTTGTTCAGCATTCGAGCGATTCAGTTCATTGCTCGAATGGGTTTTCAAGAGAAAATTAAAAGCGGGGGACGTTACAAAATACTTGGACGATTTCTTGATAATAGGCCATCCGGCGGTGGACGAATGCGCCACCGCCCTGCGGCTTTTTCAGGAGGTGGCCCTCGATTTGGGTGTCCCACTTGCCCCGGAAAAAACTGAGGGCCCAGCAACAATACTCACCTACCTGGGTATAGAACTTGATACGGAGATGGCAACTTCACGCTTGCCACAGGGGAAGTTAGAGGCCTTGAAAACAAAGATAGCAGAATGCTCGGCGGCCCGTAAGATCACAGTACGAGCGTTACAATCATTGATTGGGAGCCTAAATTTTGCCTGCCGGGTGGTTGCCCCCGGAAGGGCCTTTCTATCTAGGCTATACTCCAAATTGAGAGGCAATCATGCGCCCCATCATTGGATACGAGTGACCCGTGAGATGAAGTTGGACATGGGAGTATGGCTACAGTTCCTGAACGAGTATAACGGGGTTAGTTTCTGGAGGGAAAGTTGGTTAATTCAGGCTCAGTTGCAAGTACATTCAGATGCAGCTGGGGGGCTAGGATTTGGGGTTTACTTTAGGACACGCTGGTGTGCCGCGCCGTGGCCGGAAGAATGGCATGAGACTGGTGTCACTAGGGATCTTACGTTCCTCGAGTTGTTCCCCATAGTGGTGGCTGTGCTACTGTGGTCAGGGCAGTTCGCTGATCGTGTGGTCCTTTTTTGGTGTGATAACCAAGCTGTAGTGCACATACTCAACACTCTCTCATCACGATCTGAGAGGGTGATGAGCCTCATAAGGACACTTGTTATGAGGTGCCTACAACATAACATACTTTTTAAGGCTAGGCATGTTCCAGGAATCGATAACAGGGTGGCTGATGCCCTTTCTCGGTTCCAGATGAACCGCTTCCGAGAGTTGGCACCCGAAGCCAGAACTGCCCCGGATCCCTTACCAGCAGAGGTATGGAGCCTTGGGAGCTAAAATTACATAATATCGTACAGGCTTCCCTTGCCCCCAGAACTCAGAGGGCTTATGATAAGGCAGTCAGCGAGTTCCAAGCCTACAGGGCGAGAAAAGGATGGCCAACAGGGTATCCTATTACCGAAAAAGAAGTAATTCAGTTCGCAATGACCCTAAAGGATAGTGGGTTAGCGGTGGGTACGATTTCGGGAAAGATCGCTGCCCTGAAATTTGCTAACAGGATACGGGGCTACCCTCCTCCAGATAATGGTTTTTATCTGAAACGAATGTTTGAGGCATGGTCTCGGATGCCGACCCCCTTAACACGCAGTAGGGCCCCAATCACAACACCCATTTTGGTAAGAATTGTAGGGATCCTTCCTGGAATATGTTACGACGCATTTGAAACCCAATTGTTCACAGCAGTGTACGTGGTAACATATTTTGGGGGTTTCCGCATAAGTGAAGTGGCTTGTTTGTCACGCATGGACACCTCCGACCGGGCACTAGCAGTAGAAGATATAGAATGGGCCCCGGGGCGAGTGTCGTTATGGCTGAGGCGTTCCAAGACTGACCAAAGGGGTAAGGGGTGCAGGATTGAGTTATTCAGGAGTGGCATAGGAGCCATTTGCCCGGTGACCCAATTAAAGGGTTATCTTGATAAGCGCCCGCAGTCCCCGGGATACCTGTTTATACATAAGCAGGGCAATAAATTGACTAGTCATCAATTCACAGCAGTTTTACGTACCGCACTACATCAGCTAGGTCTACCAGCATGCGAATTTGCATCACATTCGTTTAGGATTGGAGCTGCCACTGCTGCAGCAGCAGCAGGCTTACCAGAAACAGCCATTAAAGCAGTAGGCAGGTGGAAGTCAAGAGCCTACAAGAAATATGTAAGGACAAAGAACTAATACAACATTGTTTATTGTCAGGATCCAGTACTCCAATAGCAGGACGAAGAGAGGTATGCATCATTGGCCATAGCCTGGTACGATGGGCCGGGAGAGCTGCTTCGCAGACCCCTGGGGGATGGCATCTTGGTTTGGCGGCACGTGCTCGGCTCTGGTGGAGAGGTCGGAGTGGCATGCGGTGGAACCAACTGCTTCCCATGTTGTTGGAGGCAAGGAAATTCCCAATACCACACATAATAGTGATACATTTGGGCGAGAATGATTTGATTAACAGAACTGGGGTAAATTTGATAATACAAATTAAAAAGGATTTGCTGACAATTAAGAATAAATTTGAGGGAGTACATATAATTTGGACGAATTGGTTGCCTAGAGTTAACTGGACTGGGGCTGAGAAACCAGGTAGGATAGATAAAACCAGGAAGACTGTTAATAGGGAGATTGGAAAATGGGTAAGAAACATACAAGGATCTGTCATTAAACACGAAGGAATCGTACACACACGACCTCAGCTCTACCGGCAAGATGGTGTTCACTTATCTCGGTACGGGAACAGCATATATTTGGATGCCCTGGCTGGGCATTTGGAATCCCTGTTGATCTAGGCGGTGGGGGTCGGAGTGTATTTAAGATCACTCCTTTGTGGCAGGGGTCCAGTATGCTATTATAGGTAAATAGGCTAAGTTTAAATGTTGAGTCATCTCCTTAAGAGATGGGGAAGTGACCTCGGGTGTAATGCGGGGCACAGCATGCACTGGGGTCATGCCCCTGGGAGCAGTGGATTAGCAGGGTGTGTAGGGACAAGCACTGTCCTCACACCATGCAGGCACGAGACTCCTTACTCATGCCCGCAGCGGGGCTTGTCCCTCCTTTCGGCCATTTGCAATGACCTGTCGAGGGAAGGGACTGTTTGATCAAGGGTACTGACACTGGAAGGCACATCCAGGCCAGTACCGGATTTAAAAAGTTATAAGATTAGTTAGCATACTGGACCCAAATTGCTAGGTGCAATTGCCCCCACCGTCCGTGGTTATCTCGTTATTGGTTGTTAATAAAGAGTGCGGCCAAGTTTAACCCAACTTTGTTGTCTGAGTCTTGATTGGGGGGGGGGGGTGCTTCGACAATCTTCCCTCATCCTCCTAGCTGTGCCCCAGTGGGTACCCTCCTCATTTGAGAGACCTTGGTTGAGCCACTGCTTGAACCCCACCGCCTTTTAAAAACAGACAAACCACTGTCTCCTTCCCAAACTCTAGCGGAAAATGTGCCCATTCCTGCTTTTACACCCATGCAACCAATTTTCAGTTTCCTCCAAGCTTGCAAAAATAAAGATGTTGTGAAATCAGGACAAGCAAAACACTCTGATTTCACCAAACGGAGATAACCCAGTGTTTCTGTGCAAGACTGGCAACATTGCTACACGAGCCATATAATCCAAACTGTCAGATTATCTTCTGCAGTCAACAGTGCAATGAAGCTTTACTGCTGCCGGTAAGGAATTGGCTGTCACGGTATCAATTTGCTTGAGCACTTGACTGGTCATTGACACCCTTACCTGTCCCCAGGTTTAGACTCTGAAGTCCCATAAGGCTTTATTGTAAATCCATTTTCTCCACTGCAGTGCCAAAGTTTGTAGATGAAAACATTGCCGTTTTTATTCATTGGATACAGGATATTTACTTAGTTAGAAGGTACCATACCGTGTCTACTGTTTTGGTGGTAGGAAATAAATGGACATCTAATTGGTTTCAACAAAGCATCTCTACACCCCACGCAAAAGACTGTTGCTCCACAAACCTACCTCTGGGGCTAAGCTAAATAGTCTGTATACAATGAAGCATGTCATTGTTATGGCCTATGTTGTGTGGTCCAGTGGATTTCTAGAAGCTGGTCTAAAAATTTGCATTGTCTTTGCTTCCATTACTGTTGCCTGTGAGGAGGAAATGATGCCTAGTATGGAACAGTGGGTTTTTATAGCTTTCCCTTAAATGAGGGTAAAATGTGTGCTTGTTTGCCAAAGTTTGATGTGATAGGAATTATGAGGACAGCTCTTTGTGCTAACCCTTCCTTTACAGTTTTATGCTTGGGCTTATAATGTTCTCACTACACATAACCCATCTTCAGGAGTTAACATTGGTTCAGTCTTTTCATTTCCCTATTGCACCTGGCTATATAAACCACCAGCTATGAACCATCCCTTATTACAGCTTAACTTTCCACCACTGACTCCATGTATTCTCCCGTGTGCCCAGTGGAGGCTATAGGGAAGGTAGCTCAGGTAGGAACAGAAGGCTCAGTAGATAACGTCATTCTGCAGGCCTCTTACGGAAAGAATTTTATAGATTGTTTAAAAAAGTAGATTTAACTTTCTCTTCAGTTGTATTCCCCATGGACCTGTTCCCAAGTTCACTACACATTTGAAGGACTCCTTCAGTGGGCTTTGTATCAGTGCCTGTAAGAGTAATTGTTGGAGACGTACAGTTTCTAGGTCTGCTATTAATAAAAGAATCTAATTCAGGTGAACAGACCAAGATTTTATGTATGTGCTTTCATTTATTATATTTTAACCTAATGAATAAGGTGTTGGGCTTGGACCTGGGAGACAATGGTTGAAATCCCATCTTAACCATTAACTCGCTAGGTGGCTTGGGCAAGCCACAATGGGGAAAAACATATGTTCAGCCATTGCTGCGGCTGCACATCCGGGAGTGGGATGGCTACCCCCGGCCGGGTCAGATCAGGGGATGGAATCTGATTCGACTGCAGGGTGGGGAGTAACGCACGGTTGGCTGGCTCAGCTGCAGAGCTGCGACTGGTGCCCCACGCCCATGGCTGCCTGCCGTGGCAGTCCCCTCACACCAGGCCAGGTGGGTGCAAAAACAGATGCACCCACCTGGCTCACCCAGTTCTGGCCCACCTGGGCAGCTCGTGGGGCTGGACCATGGACCTGGTTCATTCACGCCCACGTTTCTGGTCCCAGCCACAAACCCCGCTGGTGTCTGAACTGGGCCCACATCTGGCAGGCCCAGAACAGATGTGTTGGTTCCATGGTGGCCCAAGTAGGCCAGAGCTGGGCGAACTGGGCCAGCATCTCGTTTGTTAACACCCTATGTCTCAGCTAGGGACCCTTGTTTACTGTGTTTTCCTCATTGATGCCAGTGGAGAAAACGCAATAAACCAGGGTCCCTGCTCTGTCTCGCTTTCCCGTTTGTAAAATGGTAGCAATACTGATCGCCTCTCCGGGTTCTTAAGGTGAACTAGATAAGGAGTGCATAGCATTATGATGATAACTGAGGGTGCAGTCCTCCAACCATTTAAGTCAATGACCAAACTCCCATTGATGTTAGTGGTGGGGGATTGTCCTGTCAAAACACTATATAACTGGAGATAATAAGAAATAATAAGGCCCTCTATCCCCTGGTCCACCTATTCCTTGGTTCTGAGGTTACTCTTGGCTTTTCTTCCAGCCTGGACCTTTTCCTCACTTCTTTAGGGTCTCATCCAAAGCCCATAGAAATCCGTATTAAGAGTCCTATTGTCCTTCATTGGCTTTGATCGGGTCAGCCCTTGAACGTTTTGCTACAACACTCTTTCATGAGATCTGAGCAAAGTGTTCAGTGCATACAGCCAGCCAATGGGTTGTAGAGTCCAGTGCCAATTAAAGAAAATGTTGACAATCCTAGGAAGAATAAGACCTACATCATGGTGTACGTTGCTTGGAATGAAGTGAGTTTTGAGTGAACAGTCATATGTGCAATATATAAAGTTGTTTGCAAGCAAGTACAATTCATGCATGAATCCAATCAAGAAGCCAGCTATCCTTGCAAAAAAAGGCCCTTTTCTTTTACAAAAGTAAAAAAATATTGGTTAATTTAAATTAGTTTCTTTTAACTGTGGAACTTGTCAGAGGTGAAGAATATATTCAGCATAAATAGTGCAAAGTACACTAATTTTTTAAGGGAAGAAATCTGATCTAGGTAATTTCATAGTAGAGGGGTTTGATTTTTTTGACACTATTTGTCCCTGACGTTTCTTCCATTTAAGTCATTAGTAAAACTCCTGTTAACGTGGGACAAGATCTTACCTAGCTTTTCTGTCCTGCTAATGTCTTAAGCACTGTTATGTAAAATGATGGTTAAAGTTCCGTTTGAAGGAAAGGCTTAGTCTTGTTGTAATAATGAAATAATATTGAACCTTGTGCTTCTCTATAGGGCGAACACTGCATTATTTCTACTCTGGAAAATAATCCTCTCACAAGTTGAACAGAACTGTAAAGCAGTAGACAGTCACTGTGGATAGCTAGAGTAAAGCGTAAGGCTGTCTAAAAAGCTCTTTGGCTGATACCATTGTTAGCCACGACAATGGCTCTTGTCCCGTGTGGCAGCTTGCTTTCCAAATGAAAACACTCCATTTTGGGCTCTTGTTCCCATGGAAATCGGCTCAAGCACAAGTGGGGGCTTTTGTGTTACGTTAACAATATTAATGAATGCAGAGCCCAACGGAGTTGAGCAGAAGACTGGTCACACTGTCTTTTTTTTTTTTCTTACACTTTAAAAAAAAAAAAATCCAAAAAAAATCCCCTCTTTCTTTCTCCTTGTTTCCCAGAGCTTAAATCACCGACCTGACAATAACCATTGTTACTACCTGTTGCTTGCATTTTCCATACTCAGCAACACTCTTGAAATTCATTTGCTCCAGGAAATGCCTGCAGTACACACTAATGATAATATTTTCAGGAATTTAAAAGGATTGATATCTTCCCTGCAACTGAAGCACGGGTTGTCTTGTATGTTGGCTTGTCTATCTGTGAAGCAATAGTTTTCTGTCAATGTTGGATAGGTAAGTAGGATGAAGCAGAGGAAGATGTATGTTTTAACTAACATTTTAAATATGGCAGGAATTCAGTCAGTGGAAACAAGTAGCCCATTTGCTACCAGTGGGTAAGACCTGCAAATCTATTGAGTTACCATTGGTACCCGATTGCCCGAAAATACTGGGTATTATTGTTAACAAGTTACCGATTTACTGTTTTATCCATTAGAAAAATGGAAAATCAGTACCAGAAGTTGAAAAAGTGGGTAGCCTGGGGGGCACTATTTATTTATTTATATTTGTATTTTTATGCCGCCATTCCCGCAGAGGCTCAGGGCGCCTTACAATCCTAAAAACAAAATTAAAAAGTCATTAAAATCGATTTTAAAAAAAACCCTGATACCTCACCCAACTCATCCCTACACCTCCCACCCAAAGCCATCCCACCCTATCCCTGCCTGACAAATGAAAAGGTCTGGCATCGTTTCTGAAGATGAGCAAGCTTGGGTTTAGGCACACCTCAAGAGGAGGGAGTTATATAATTGTGGGGCAGTTACCGAGAGTGCCTCCCTGCATGCCCTACATAAAAACATCCCAGGGAGATGGCAACTGCAAGAGGGTGTCCCCGGCTGATCTCCTGGGCCACGAAGGGACATAAGGGAACCCGATTAGTACCCAATGTTGTTGGATCGGGTACTGTAGTTTTGATGAATACACCCATTTCTGTGGCTCTTTGTTTCGGCTCTAGGTCAGCACTTAAGTTGTTTCCACATATTCTCTCTCTCTTTGCAGGCGGACAGTCAGAACTGATGGGTTATGTCCCTACTCACTCAGCAGTAGGCATGATCCAGATGATTGACAGCCACTGCTAGTGGAAGGGGCATACCCCTTCACAGTCTCTCCCTGCCTTGTGAGAAAGCAGGAAGCAGGGTCCTTTGCTGCCTGTGGCAGCTGTTTTAGGCTATAGGTTTTTATTTCCACTTCTTGTTTAGTGGTTCGTTTTGGGAGCTCGCCCCCCTCACTCGCCTCTCTTCCTTAAGAAGTCAGGACTATGAGCTTTGGGACAGAGGAGGGATAAAGGGGTCCTTCCCCTGGTTGTGTCCCTCCTCCTTCTTAGTCTCCTTAAGGGGAAGGCACCAGTGGGGAGACCATGGTGGAGGCGGCGGTTCTCTGCTGCAGCTGTGCATGACTCTGACCCTTCATAACTTGCAGTCCTTACGCTGACTGGTGGAAGAGGGAGGAGAAGTCCTCCATGGCCAGTACCCCCCTCCCCCCTGAAGCAGTGGTAGTTGGAGACCTGGGACCTGTTGCTCCTGCCATCACTGCATTCTGGCATCTTTCTCTGTTGGCCAATACAGGCAATCCTGTTTCCTGAACGCATTGGCAGCGGGCAGGGGTAGGACTGAATGTGGAAATTTCACCCAGTTGTGATTCTCTTGGAACTGGGTATTTCATTTGGTCCGATCAGAACTCGGATTGAATGAAATAAACAGAAAACCTAGGAGTTGAGAGTGACCCTTCAGCAAGTCGAGCGAGATAAATTGGAGGCTTCAAGTGTATGACTTTTAGGCTTTACGCATCAAAGGAATCCTTGCCATGTCCATAACATTGGACATTTACATTGTGAAATTTACATTGGCATTTGATTTTGTACTAACAAATGGCAAATATAAGAAGCTACAAGCCAAACAATAACTTGTGTTGAAAAAGTAAGCCAGTTGTGGTGTAGACTGTGCAGTAGTCATTGGAGAGCTTTGCTGGGATTCTATAATTCTGGGCTAGGATATTGTACTTCTCCTCCTCCTCAGTACGCTCCTGCTCAAAGTCTGTTTTGCGTGCTTCTCTGTAATTTTGGTGGTTTATCAGTACTTTTCAGTATATACCTCTAGACTTTATACTGGGTGAGAGGAAGTATGGTTTGGTGCAGTGGCTCTTAACATTTGGTCTGTGGTCAAGGTTTTGCTGGACTGTGGCCAGGCTGGATCAAGGACAGCTTCCCCAGCTGTTGCCTCACTCCAAGCGGGAACACACCTAAAAGTGAGAAGTAGGAGAGGAGTAATTCCTAGAACTCTGTGCAGAAGCTAAAGGCTCCTGACCAATCAGAGCTCCAGGAGGTAGGAGTGGCCTTCACAGCACTGAGACTGTTATAGGGAGACGGTGTTTCTGTTTCTCTTCTCAATGGTTCATAATTTTGTCCAAACTTCGGCAGTCCTCAGGCATTAAAAAGGTTAGTCTGGTGAACAGGACTCTAGACTGGGAGTCAGGGAAACCAGGGTGGTGGTGGTGTCGGGATGCCACTGACCTGATGCACAACCTTTAGGAAATCGCTTTACCAGTTGGTGCCTGCGTTTCCCCTCGTCCTTTGTCTGTCTTGTCGGTTTAGATTTTAAGCTTTTCCTGAGCAAGAGCAACCTCTTGCAATGATGTCTCTTTTATAAAGAGCCCAATTTGGTTAAAGTCAGTGAAGCACCACCATAATATACCTACTGGTAATATTTTGTTCAGAATGCTAAAGATCGAATCAGTTTCTTTCCTGTAACTCGTGTTGATTTCAGCCCCTCCAAGATACGGACCTAAGTAACCACATCAGAAACCATGGCACGCATTCTATCTTTATGGCTCCACTCTTCAAACCCCTAGACTTCAATGGGACTCTTCCAGAGCGAGTGAACTGGAGATTGTACCCTCTGTCAGGAATGGGGAACCTTTTCCCCTCCCAGGGGCGACTTTGAAAACTAGTACAAACTCCAAGCCACAAGTTGGGAGCCACAACCCTCCAAGTTGGGAGGGGCAGGGGTGCTTACAGGGTGTGATCATGAAGAGGGGTGTCCGTCCAGATTATTATTATTATTATTATTTTATTTTTATTATTTTATTATAAGTATTTATATGGTGCCAGTGATGTACCTGACGCGTTACAAAAAATAAGATGGACACGGTCCCTGCCTGGGAGAGCTTACAATCTGGAGACGGGGAAGGGGGAACAGAAGGAGAGACAAGGGATGTGACATTCATGAGGATGTGAGAACACAGGTGCACGTTCTTGACTTGGTTACAGCAAATTAGGAGTTTGCAGAGAACAGGTAGGGGATAATCCTGGGTGGGGATGATTAGCAGGAGTTAGGCAAGGCGGAGCGGAAGAGATGGGTTTTGAGGAGGGACTTGAAGGTGTGGAGGGTGGGGGCCAGGCGGTCGAGGGCAGGGAGGGAGTTCAGACGTGCAGGGCAGCGAGGGAGAAGGGACGAAGGTGGTCATGGAGATCGTGGATCCTCCATGTCCTGGATCTGTCCCCTCTCCTTGGGTGCATGTCCTCATCTCTGCTTTCTTCTCCTGAGCTCCTCAGCCCTTCAGTGCTTCATGGTAGGTACTGGATCTAGGGCCAGAGCTAGAAAGATAAAGCCAAATAAAACTTTGCCATGGGCCACACTTGGCCGCAGGCCTGAGGGCCCCCATCCTGCTTTAGTTAGATATCCATTGCCAAGAACCGCTTAGGAGCTGGTATGTTACTCTAAAGATAATGGCCTTGCTGTTCCTTTGCGCACTCTGTTAAATCCATCCATTTTCTTACATCGTATACTTAGACTGTGAGGTCTACAAAGTAGCAATAGTCTTTTGGCTTTTTGTGCGTAGAGCATAGGGCCTAAAACCTTGACAGCTGCCTTTCAATGCTAACAAATTCAGCAGTAATAACGTTCCACCTTCTCTCTGAAAAACATCTGTCTGTCTGTTGCTGATGCTGCGTATTGTTGCTGACACCGGTAAAGTGTGCAGTGCTTTGTTGTAGAGGTCACAGCATTCAGAGGCAGCAGGAGCAAATCACTACAGAGGTACGCTTTATAATCGTATTCAGTGGTTAGAGGTGGTTGAAAGGCAAGGTAAAAGTTTCCAAAGTGCCGCCACATTGGAGGAGCCCAAGTCAGTGGTTTCCCACGTTTGTCTGAGTGACCCCATGTGGAGATTAAATATAACCCTCTGACCCCAGCCAGCAACAAACCCTGCAAAACAGGAGTATCAATTGTTCACTTCAGCTGGATTCTTATATTTTTAGATGACCTATGGTTGTGTGTATATATATATATATATTTTATTTGAACATTTGTACAGTCATTTTATAGTGTGAGCTGCCCTGAGCCTTCAGGAAAGGGCATGATAGAAATCTAAATAAATAGGCAATCTAAATAAATAGGCAAATGACCTTAAACCCCTCTATGTACGCCACTCCCCAACTTGGGTTCCCCCTTCCACAGTTTGGGAATCTCTTTTCTAAGTCCAGGGCCTTTAGTGAATTTGAAATTTTTACTCTAAGAGCTGAAATAAATAGCTGATTTTGTATCTGTAGATATTATTGGCATTTCTGGACAGTTCTCTGAATAAATCCCTGTATCCAAAACGATATTCATTTATCCGCTTCATTTTTTGGGGGGGGGGGGGGGGGGTTGTCAGTTAATTCAGTTTGGGTATTTGGTTATTCAGTTTTTGTCTGCTTCATGAGACTCGATGCAAAGCTGATGAAATCGTCAGATGCCATGTTTGTCATTGGTATTCATTTCAGCTCCACTGTAAGTCAATAAATGACCCGATCAAAGAATTTAATTTTTGAAATTTGAAACAAACCTAAAAAATCTATTGGACATGTAGTAGCAACCATCAAAGGCGGGATCTCCCAACATATTGGCTTGTTTTTTGTCAAATAAGTGGAAAACAGGTAGGAAACAGAGAGAAATCAGATGCATGTGAAGCAGCCCATCACACATACTGTCTCTGGTTGCTGAAAGGGAGGAGGTAGCTTTCTCTCTCCCTCACTCCCACTTTGCAGGAGTGTAAGGTATAAGCTGCTGTGAAATGGGTGCTTTCAAACCAGTCTGACTGACCCTCATTCTTTTGAATACTTTGAGCAGGAGATTCTGCTGCTTTTGCTTCCTTCTCTGCTCACTCCTCTCACTGGTGTCTCAAACAATAGCAGACTAGGATTCACATAACTACAGGAGCTGGGCCTGATCCAGAACTCTTTGAAACCAATGGAAAGACTGCTGCTGATTTCAGCGGGTGTCAGACACCAAGGGTTTAGAGCCTAGGCCCCTAAGGAAAGTGAACTAGCTCTTTACCACCCGCACCACTGCAAGGCAAAGCCAGGCCAGGGGCCATAGCTCCCCAGTTGGAGGGGAGCAAGTAATTACTGCTCAGTGGCCCTCCTGTACTTATTTCCCCTTCCTGCCACACCCTCCTTGTCTGAGGAATCTGTCCTTTGAACTGCTGTACTCAGACCAAATCCGTGGCACTCCAGCCTGCCTACTTTCTATGCCTTGAACCAATCAGACCATCCCAGTCTGCCCTCCTTTGGCTGCCTGCTCAAACCTTCCCGCCTACACCCTCCCCTGCTTCCTATGATTTGGCTTCCTGTCATTGACCATGAGCCCAGTGACCTCCACTCCCCCTTGGACTGTGAGCTAGTCATCCCTGCTCCATAAGTACCAGGGCCCCGGCCCTGCAAACCTTACAGTGGACTTTGATTTTAAGCCCCTAAAGAGGAGGTCCGAACTTTAGACGAATTAGCAGCATCAGTCTTTTTCTCGGAGTGTGGTAGCCTATAAGAATTGTCCATTATGTATCATGATGAAAGTGCAAATACCGAATGCTACATTTGGGTGCTTCCAATTTTTATGGCTTGGTTCCTCAAAAGAAGTCGTTCGAATTCTTCTGAGACAACGAAATTACTTCAGTTAATCTTTACACTGATCAACTATTTCAGGACTTATTTGGAAATGGCTTAAGGGACAATAATTAAGTTCTAAACTTGATGAACAGCAACACTTTTTTGGAAGCCAGACATTAACGCAGAGTTACCTGCCTCATTGTTTAACAAGATTTATTAGACTAGAAAGATGAAATGCTAACCCTGAAGGTGGAATAATTATTCATAAAATGTATCAGATGAATAATTCTGCTTTTGTTGAGCATTTCTCAAACCCAGCTACCAATATCTACCACAGCAATGGGAGGATTTTGTTACTTCACTCACTCTTTTTAGGAGGGCGGTGATTATCCAGCAAAGCACCTCAATATTTGAGGGCATGGGTACTCTGCTCATAAGAGTGAGAAGCACTTAGGGAAGCAACAGACAACATGCTACCCACTCAAGTGAGTGGGTAGTGTGTCGTGTATTAGCCTGTGGGTTTTGGTTGGTGCAGAGCCACTTTGTGGTAGCTCTGGGTTAGCCACCTAACCTAGGCTCCAGCAATGTGGGGATCCCTGTGGATGCCACATCCCGTTCCCCGCCCCCTATATGTGCCATTTATTACAATGACTGTGTGTAAGGGACAGCTCTGGGGGAGTGAAATCTGTGGTGGGGAGAGGACCCATGGACCATGTCTGCCACAACTTCTGATTCTGCCAGGGGTTAGCAGGGAAGGACTCTCCACCCTGGGAGAGAAGAAAACACCTTGGCAAAGGCTGAACTGCTCCACATCACAGCTTCCAACCCACTCACCCCACCCCATCACAACTTGATGGGTGGCCATTGACCACTCACTGTCCGACACAACGAGAGATCCTACAGAGTCATCTCTGGATCACAAGTGGCTAGCCCTCACTGGGCAGTGCCAGAATCATCACTGGGATATTGGTAACCTCCGTAGTCCCCGGAGGAAAAGAGAACACTAGTTAACAAGCTAGGATGAGCCCCCAAGAGCCCACCAAGGCTCTCGGGCAACAGAGAGATACTGGGATAGAAACTGAGCAAGAGACAACAGGGAGACTAAGAACTGGAGACGTGCTAATGAGACAATCTACCAGGAATGCTTAGGAGAAACAGGGAAGGGACATTGGGCCCAAAGGAGAGGGCAGCAGTGGACTATGGCTAGGTGTGAGGCACAGGAGAGGGAAACGGGTGTCGCCTACGTAACACCAGAACGCGCTCACTGTCTCTCAGCAAGGCAAAGGAGGAGAAGCAGGTATTAACCAACAATAACGAGGATTGCGGGCTGGGGGGAAGAAGACAAAGAGGGAGAGTGCTACACCAAGGCTATGGGGGAGCGGGGAAGGAGAATTGCATAGCACAAAGTTTGGAAAGGAACAAACACTGAGCAGCAGAAGAGTAACACACGGGCTTGCTAGCAATAACACCAACAGGGTAATGGAATACACGTGGGCCTGAGGGGAAAAGGATAGGGGCACAGAGGAAGGGAATTCAGGGGAGGCAACACTTGAAATAAATAGTGCAACATACAGGCTTGCGAGTGGAAGGATAAGGGTATTGGTGGAAGGGAATACAGGGGAGACAGTACTAGGAGTGCAACACAAGGGCTTGAGGGAGAAGCAGTAGAGCCAAAGGAGGATGGGATTGCAGGGGAGACAACACTAAAGGCAACTATGGAGGAAGATATAACCTGGAGACAAGGAGAGGAGTGCAAGCAGAACATCCATGAAGAAGAAACAACAACAGATGCTCTCTCAACTTCCTACAGCTCCCAGCATGCCTCATATAAAGCTGGAAGCCAATTGGAAAGCTGGTGGGCGTGGCCACCAACTGTGCAAGAGAGAGGACAAACGGGACATCCAGGAGGGACACCCATCCTAAATGCCCCAACCTAGCTCTGAACTTGACCTCTAGGTCTCAGTGGTGGCTGCCTCCCACTCCACCACCTGGACCAGTCTATTTTGTGTACGTATCATTTCCTTTAGAGATGCACTAGAGCAACAAAAGTCTCTTGTTTCTTTTTTAAAAAAAGAAAACAAAACTGTCTACAGTTTGCGGACTTTGTTTCCAGAAAGCAAAAAAGAAAAATTAATCTTAAACACACATCGATTACCAACAAGCTCACTTTCTTGCATTATTCAGACACTAATTCACAAGAGGAAAAAAAAACCTACATAAACTGTTTCCTCCACAATTTTCTTACCCATGTGATTAGATCACGGGATCGTTTGCTACTGATTTATAAAGTAATCTGCAATGGTTAGGGCAAAACCAACAAAGGTGCTGAATTCCACCTGCTCATTTCTTGTAAGGTGGGAAGAAGAGTAAGGTGCAATAGTTATCTCCTGCAGGAAATTAAACAAGTGGGAGAGGATACTTGCGTGAATGTGCCCTAAAGGAGCAAGTCTCCATCCTTCAAGTCAATGGGGCCAACCCCAAGCCCTGTGTGCGCTCCTATGTGCACCTGCACACCGCTGCACAGTTTGTGCACATGCTGTAGGCCAGGGCGTGGTGCTGGGGGTGCACATGGATTGCACGTGTTCCACGTACCAGTACATGGGGCTTTGAATTGGCCCCAGTGAGTGCTGAGCTGTTGACCCCAATGGATACATCCTGATTCAGTTATACATACGTCAGCAAAAGAGGCCAACTTTCTATTAAATCTCGTCTTTGCTGATCAGCCTCGATTTTCTCTAGGTTGAAACAGTTGTTAATTTAATTCAAACACACGTTTGCCACAACCTTTTTTTTTGTTTCAGAAAAAACCCCCACAGATTTCTAAGCAAATACTTCTCTCCGTACAGAATATGCTTCTGCTGAAATGGAGTTTACATTCCAGTCTAAAAAGCTTTAAAGATCTTAACTCTACTACTTCTGTAGCCACAAAATATTGGTGGACATCAGTTAAATGTTCACATTTGGCATAATAAAGGCTGCATTGGAGGAGATTGGACAGAACCACCAACTAGCAATTTCTTCTCTCCACCCTGCCAGGAAAAAAAAAAAAGGTTACTGGGCAGCAGAAATTGTCAATTGATTTCAGCAAATTAGCCTTGGTTCCAAGGAGAATGGATTTGAAAATTCAGTTTATGCTTGTCAGAAAGCAAATCTGCTGCACAAGAAAAGAGTCTTGGCCAATATAATTTTGGTCATCTCGGATTGAATTAGTTGCTTACTCTTTGACTAAAGTGCCACTAGAAAATGGTCAGCTGTTCTTCAGAGAGAAAACATTTTCTCAACTTGTTTTCCTGGGTCATGCATGTGCATTATAACACACACATTCTTACCTCCACATACAAATCTCATCATAATTTTGATGACTGACAGTCCCCACCTCATGTTAACGTAATTTCCATGGCTCATCAATGAACACTATGCTTACAAGTGCTGATGGCTTATGTTGATATGAAAATCCACCTCTGAAACCATAGGGAACATCAGCAGTTTCCTTTTATATAAGGCAGGGGTGGGAAATCTCAGCCTGGGGGCCAAATGCAGTCCATGGCTAGCTTTTATTGTAGCCCCTTTCCAGTTCTTGGAACTGACCACTGGATCCACTTCCTACCCCCATGCCGTAAAATACTGAGCTTAGGGTAAAGGAGCAAAGATGTAGACATGCACACAAGGATCCTGGGACCAATCGGTTATGTAGATCAGTGATCTGAACCCTCCTCCTCCTGGGCGCATCTTTTAAGCACCCTTATCCCCAACTTTTGTGGCCCTGGTCGGAATTCTGCAGGAGTTTCTGAGAGCAACTCTTAAATGCTCCTTCACAAATGTCCATGTTTCTGTGGTCCCTGGGATGTCTAAGAGATTGTAAGCTCTTGAGCAGGGACTGTCTATTTTATTCTCTGTAAAGTGCCAGGTACATCGATGGCACTATATAAAAGCTTATAATAATAGATGGAACAGTGTTGTCTAGACAACAATGGCTGTGTGTTAGTGAAAGATTTTAGCTTTTAGCACTAAGATTCACAGGACACTTGTTTACACATAGAGACATAACCGAAGATATATAAAATGAATGGCGAGCAGTGCGTCTGATCACACTATTTAGTGCAAATGAAGAGTTACTCAGTGTGGTGTGGTTTGCCAGAAGCCAAAGATCTAACACAGTTTGGGATTGTGTCCCCTACCAAGAAACCCCCATATGGCTTAATTCTTGAGCAACTTATGGGCATATCATAAATTACTGGCGTGAACATAATGAAAGTAGCTGGGAGATATAACTCTTCCTAAAATAGTAACCGCTCCTGGAAGAGTTGGGAAGAGCAAGAGTTGGAAGGTATATACTCATTAGTTCTCTCTTTCTTGCTACATGAAAGTGGTGCCGTATGGATCTCATTGAAAGGAAGGTGAATTGGAGACGCTCTTGGTAGCGTTCCACACTGGTGGAGTCAGCAAGCTCCCATTAATCACTGCGGCCTATTTAGGTTTTTTTTTCTTTTTGGTGATTTCTGCGCTTGGTGCTGGTGTGTTGCAGTTTAACAGGTGGAATACAGAAGCCGCTCTACCTGAGGAACAATGAACTGTGAAAAGAACCTTTTAGCTCTCTCAACCACTTTCCAGCAAAAGAGAGAGGAAAAAACCACCGGATTCAAGGAAACAATATAACAGAGAGGACATTTCTTTGAAAGAGAAGAGGGAATATGAAAGCTTTTTAAATGTAGTGTATAGCAATATCTGCTTGCGAACAGGTTCTGGAGCATGGGCTGAGCATCCGATGTATATTAAAGAAGTGAACATAATTTTCAAAGGACTTGAGGACACCTGGAATGAAGTGCTTTGATGTGTGGCTTCTGTTCTTTGCCCCCTCTTTGTTATTCATTAGGGACATCTTCAGGGAGTTAAGAGATGGGAAGATATTCCCCTGGCACACTTAGCTCAGAGAAAGGTAGCTTCTGAAGTGTGTCTCTGCATTTACAAGTTTATTTTTCATTGGGGTAACTGATTGGATTAGCAATGCTGCTAGCTTCATTATTGCCCATGATTAAAGTCAAAGCGCCAGGGGATCTGACAAAATGAATTCTGTCTGTACTTCACTCCACATACAATCTTTAATCCTGTTGATGCAGGGTTTAGCAAAACTGTTTAGTCACAAAGCTAGTTTGGTAAGTCAGCCAGGAGAAAAAAAGGTAAATAGAAGATGGCTTGGAAGGAAATGAGTTTGCAAATTGTCTACGCTCTGTCAGTGTCCAGAGAATCAAAGTCTGAAGGAAATTAGAACTTGAAAAGATCTCTAGGTCATCTAGTCCATCCCTTGGCCAAATCAGGATTATTCTTATCTCGCTGTATCCTTGAGTTCTTTTCAGAAAGGAAATTTGAGCTCATCGCCTTGCCGACAAAGTTATGCGGAATAACTAGACAAAGAGAAAGTAGTGGCATTCATTTCATCCATTCGCAGAGCCCTGCTTACTCTGTGGCATGGTAGAACAGCAAGGAGTCCCTAAATTTGGTGTCAGTGTTTAATTCTGTTCTCTTCCCCCCCACCCCATACCTCCCCACCCCAAATTGTGCTTTCCAATATGTCAGAATAAAAGACTAAGGGTGTTTTCAGATGCAATGGTGGCATGGATTCATCAACTGTAGCTTGGATTAATCCAGGTGCATGGCTGCGCATCAGCCTGGGGGCAGGGTGCTGCATGCAGCATAGGGACAGGGACGTGCAGATGCACATCCATGTGTTGCCCCTTCTCTGGTCTGCTTTGGCGAGCCAGAGTGACGGCTGCTTCCATTACCCAGAGAAGTCTGTGGCGGCGGCAGCCGTAACATCTGAAAGCACCCAAAATCCTCCTTTAGGCAGATCACTTTAAATTTAAAGAGTTTAAAAATGAAATATGTATATGAATTCCTGTGGCAAAATGGCTACTGCAAATTTGGGTAAATATAAGCACAAACCCACAAAGCTCTGTTTGTGGGTCTAATAACCAAAGTTACGAATCATTTTCTGAAACTCGGTAATAGTCTAGACCAGGGTTGTTGAATAGGATCTCTAAGTTGCCATGGCTAAGGCTGTATTTGCCTGACCACAGAGATGGGTCCCAGAACCCAAAATCCATTCTCAATAGCCACCCGTTTCATTGCGGTGCAATATGGGCCAAATTATGGCTGCTCCTGTGCAGAACTGCTAGGGGCGGAAAAACATGGACCTACCAGCCCCTTCCCATCCTGAAGTGGGAGTCAAGCAGCAGACAGCTTTGTGATCCATGCATAGAAGTGTTAAATGCGACATATTCTCCTTGGGACAACTTGGAGTAGAACTGGTTTCCGATCCTTTTGTAGCCCCCATGTGGTCCCCCCCCCACCCCACCCCCCATTGGTTTAGGATTGGGTTTTGTATGTTTTTCCTAGGTCCCTTTTGGAAGCAAAACTTCTGGCTTGAGTCATAGTGTCTCCAGCCACCTCTGCTCCTGTTCTGCGCTAATCTCTTCGCTCATTCTAACAGCTGAATGTAGCCCCGACTTTATATAATTCTTCTCTAATTCAGCACAATAGTCTCTGATCACTTCCACCTACCTGTTACCGAGTTTGTGGAAAGCAAATTAACTTTTGTAACGTGGAGGTAGGTTTTGGTAATGAAATGTGTTAAATTGAAGCTTCCTTCCACAAGAAGTGATTTATATTTGAATCCAAATGAAATAAGACTTGCAAATCTTGAAATGTTAATAACCCCCATTCCATTTGGCAGAAATATCTGCCTGTGTACTAATCCGCTAGCATCCTGAGTGACAGAATTACACTATTTACCCACCACAGCTCAGACCCAGCACAGTGTCCTGCTTTCCCTGGGTTTCTCCTTGGTTTTACAGTTAAATTACTAAAGCGTATGCAGACCAGCTGATTTGCTCAAAGTAACTGATTCAGAGATAAAATCCTGTGCTTTCAAATCCAGAATCCTCCTGGTCTCATTTCTTTGATGCATGCCATAGTTTCTCAGTCTGCAAAGTAGAGGCTCAGTATGTGGGGTGGGGCGGGTTAATCGTTTATATGATTAATTGTAGATATGGAACACTTTCAGTGTTCAGTCTTTTACAGTCCTTTATCAAGCCCATCCTCAGAGCAACCCTGTGATGTAGGTCATTATAATTCCCATTTTACAGGTGGAGACCTAAAGCTGAGAGAGAGGAACTTGCCAACGGCCACCCAGTGAGTTCATGGTAGGGCAGGATTGGAACCCAGGTCCAAGTCCAGCACCGTATCCACTTGGCTACACTGGTTCCAGTTGGACTCTCTTACTTAAGCTATTGCTGGCTCTTCACTGTGTCTGTTGTGGCCCAGGCACTGGCTAGGTGAGGAAACATGACGTGATTTTGACATGATTTCCTCTCTGTGTTTGTGTTTGATCTAGTCTCCATTGCAGTCTCTCCCACATCCAGTAAGACTGCAGGGACTGAGCAAAGCTTCCTCGGCAGTGACACTTCCAACCAACCTGGGTAGACTGTGAGGCCGCTTTCATAAATGCCCCCTGTCGCCGCGCATATTTGGGCTGGGGGGGGAAAGCACAGTCCGAATATGCATGGGGATCGGTCGGTGCAAAAGTCTCCCCCCCCCCCCCCCCCAAGGGCTTTCCCGGCAAACCCCGGGGGGGGGGGGGGGGGGGGGGGGGGGGGGGGGGGCATGTATGAAAGTGGCCTCTGGCTGGCACGAAGGGAATTAAGAGTTTTTCCATCACTGTGTTCTCTGATGGAACCCAGTCATCATGGAGTGGTGAGGAGGGGGTAGTTTGCTGCCTTTGGACTTAGCTATCTGGAAGTAGATGATCTCTAGGTAGATGTATGTAGATCTTCAACATGGAACAGGCTACCCTTCCACCCCCATTTTAAGTGGACTTGGTCCTGTCCCCAGTTAGTTTTTTCTTGGAACCCTTTTTATTTATTATTATTTATTTTATAAGCATTTCTATAGCGCCAGCGATGTACTTGGTGCTTTATAAAGAGTAAGATAGACACGATCCCTGCCTGAGAGCTTACAATCTAAAGACTGGGGCAGGCGAGGCAGGGAAGGGGGAACAGAAGGAGAGACAAGGGATTCAACATTCATGAGGATGCGAGAGCTCAGGTACGCGTTCTTGGCTTGGTTACAGAGAATTGGGAGTTTGCAGATAACAGGTGGGGGATAATCCTGGGTAGGGATGACTAGCAGGAGTTAGGAAGGGTGGAGCGGAAGAGGTGGGTTTTGAGGAGGAACTTGAAGGTGTGGAGGGTGGGGGCCAGGCGAATGAGGGCCGGGAGGGAGTTCCAGGCGTGCGGGGCAGCAAGGGAGAAGGGATGAAGGCGGTTGGGGGAGAGGAAGGGTTGGGAGGGAAGATCAGGAGTTCAGTTTTCACCATGTTCAGTTTGAGTTGGCGTTGAGACATCCAGGCGGAGATATCGGAGAGACAGTTGGTGAGACGAGCTTTCCCATGAGAAACTAGGAAGTTGTTTTTCATTTTCAGTAGGGTCCAATTTTCCACACCTTATCTGCACGCAGACAGATAAGCTTTCTTCATCTCATTGAAGCGTGCCACGGGAAAATCTTGTATCATTCCAAATACTTTGCTATTGCGTGAACAGTTGATGCATATTAATATTCCCTCTAACGCATGTGAAAGAGGGCCCTAAACTTGCTTGCTTTGACAAAAATGGTGTGTAAAGGTAAAAACCACTGCAATAAGCACCTTCTCTAACTCTTCCCTTCCTCTCCCCCCCTTTTTAAATACATATTTTTTCTTTTTCCCCGTGTGTGCTCCATTATTTGGAAAGGGGGCGGGGGACTTCAAGACACAGTAATGCTCAAATAATCATGTTCAATGATGTTTTCAGGCAGTCTCATAAAACAAGTTAATTCTGCAATCATGAAAGTACTTTAAACATCTGATTTGGATTAGGGGAAAAAAATGCGGTGTAATTGCTCTCAAATGCTTGTAACCCATCTATGAAATGGATGTTATCAGGCAGATGTGCTTTTTCCCCCCATTTACCAGCACACTTGCTATCTGGAGTTCTTGAATAACAGCCTAAGAAACACACGCTCAATTAGCTCCGTTGTCTGTGGCTAACAGGGTTACGCCCAGCCTTTGTTATAGGTTTTGACTTCTAATTTCCTTTGCAGTGATTTGTGACAACGTTCTGTTCGGCTTTGTAGGTTAAGTGTTGCCATGCCTTTTGGTGAAACTCTGCAAGCTAATTGTACAGTACATATGGATATCAGCCCACAGGCAAACAAAACTGCCTCCTGCATTTCAGAGTTAGGCCGTTTTTAGATGGGACGGGGGTCCACCAATCCTCCATGGGCCCAGTTGACTGTCTGAAGCCGGCATGGGTTGAGGCGCACACTCCTGCGACCCACACATTGCCCACCCATGCCCCTTTGTAGAGCAACCCGGGTTTTTCCCGGGTGCTCTGTGCGGGGGCATGAATGAGAGGTGCGTGGGCACGCCCATTCACCACTGTGTGAAGGCCCTCCCGTGCACCAGAAGTGTGCAGTGGCACACATGGAACCCCCCACCCCCTTCCAATGGGTCAGTCTACAAACGACCATAGACTTCTTAAGACTTAACACTGTGCAGCAGGTGTGGACAAACATATGATGCACAGGTGATCAACTTGATCTAGATGTCAAACTCAGGTGCTCTACCTGGACCCATCCTGCTGGCTCCAGGTCGGGATCCCTCCCGCTGGCTCCCAGCTCTAGGGCACCTCAGCAACTGGTCTCAGGAGTGGAGAGCAGCACTCTATTTAGAGAGAGCCTTCCCTGCTTCATTAGAAGAGCTCTTTTAGCCCATCTCCTCCTGGAGAAATGCTCTAGGGCACGGGTGCTGCTCTCCTCGCCAGGTGTGATTTCAGAGAGGCTGATTTCCTCTTCCTCACACCAGGATCTGTTAAAGACTAGCTTGTGATTAGAACTGAAACAAGTACCCACAAAACAGGTACACCCATCAAAATCGTTGTTTGATCTGACATGGTAACATTGGGTACTGACTAGTATTTGTTCAGCACCCAATGGGCATCCCCATTGTCCTGCTTCCAGTACTGATTATTATTATTATTATTATTATTATTATTAATTAACAAACATTTATATAGCACCAGCAGTGTACCTGGCACTTTACAAAGTAATAAAATAGACACGGTCCCTGCCCCTAGGGCTTACAATCTGAGAGACAGGAGCTGGGGGAGAGACTTAGGAAGGGGAACAGAGGGAGAGACAAGGGGTCTAACATTCATGAAGATGCGAGGTCTCAGGTGCACGTACTTGGCTTGGTTACGATGAGAATGACAGCAGGCAGGTCCATGTTGCAAGGATAAGGGTAAACCGATCGTAGGTATAGGAATAGTGGCTCAGCAGGATAAAGAGTCAGACAGAGCAGAGCGAAAGAGGTGAGTTTTAAGGAGAGATTTGAAGGTATGAAGGGAGGGGGCAAGGCGGATGTGGACAGGGAGGGAGTTCCAGGCATGGGGGGCAGCAAGTGAGAAGGGACGAAGGCGCTTAGGGGAGCAGGGAAGGCGTGGAAGGGTGAGAGAAGGGACAGAGGAGGAGCGAAGTGCACGGGCTGGAGTATGGAGGGCGATAAGTGCAGAGAGGTAGGGGGGAGCAAGGTTGTGAAGAGCTTTATAGGTGAAGACTAGGAGCTTGTGCAGGATTCGTTCAGGAAGGGGAAGCCAGTGAAGCGAAGAGAGGAGGGGCTGCACATGGTCGAAGCGACTGGCGAGGTAGATGACCCTGGCAGCAGAGTTTTGGACAGAGATGAGGGGAGAAAGGTGAGACCGGGGAAGGCCAGTGAGAAGGAGGTTACAGTAATCGAGGCGAGAGATGACCAGAGCATGAACAAGAGTTTTGGCAGACGAGACAGAGAGAAAAGGGCGAATCTTAGCAATGTTATGGAGGGAGAAGCGACAGGATTTAGCAACAGAGTCAATGTAGGGTTTAAAAGAAAGGGGTGAGTCAAAGATGAAGCCTAGGCTACGGGCTTGGGGGACAGGCAGGATGGTGACTCCATCAATAGTTATTGACAGTGAGGAAGGAGAGGAAGGATGAGGGGGGAAGATAAGGAGTTCAGTTTTAGCCATGTTGAGTTTGAGTTGACGTTGAGACATCCAGGTAGAGATGTCAGAGAGACAGTTGATGAGACGAGCTTGAACAGAGGGAGAGAGAGAGGGAGTAGAGAGATAGAGTTGAGTGTCATCAGCATAGAGGTGGTATTGGAAGCCATGGGAGGCAATGAGTTTGCCTAAGGATGAGGTATAGATCGAGAAGAGGAGAGGGCCAAGAACAGAGCCTTGAGGAACACCAACTGAGAGGGGGAAGGAGGAGGAGGCGGAGTTGGAGAGAGACACATTAAAGGAGCGGTCAGAGAGGTAGGAGGAGAACCAGTTATGGACAGAGCCACAAAAGCCAAGGGAGTGAAGGGAATCCAGCAAGAGTGAGTGGTCAACAGTATCGAAGGCAGCAGAGAGATCAAGGAGGACAAGAATGGAATAGAGACGTTTAGATTTAGCCACCAGAAGATCGTTGGTGATCTTAGCGAGAGCAGTTTCAGTAGAATGAAGGGGGCGGAAGCCAGATTGGAGGGGGTCAAGGGAGGAGTTGGAGGATAGGAAGTCAAGGCAGCGGGAGTAGACAACACGTTCAAGCAGCTTGGAAGCAAAAGGAAGGAGTGAGACAGGACGATAGCTAGAAGGGTCAGAGGGGTCAAGAGTGGACTTTTTGAGAATAGAAGAGACTGTGGCATGTTTGAAGGCAGAAGGGAAAGAGCCAGTAGAGGGAGAGGTTGAAAATTTCTGCTTTCTGTCCTGTTTTATTGTACCAGTCCTGTTTATACCTGTTTATTGTTTTACCGATTTGCTACTGCGGTTAACAGTAATACCCAGTATTTTGGGGTAATCGGGTATCTGATAAGACTACTAAAAAAATGTGGGTATTACTCGAACCAGCAAACGCACTACCCTTTTAGGCCTGTGATCTACCTCTTGTACAGTCTTATCTCAGGAGAGAGTGATTTAGATTGCTATCCATCTCTCATCAAGACAGATTCTTGCCTTAGTTTTATTGACTTCCAGGGCCAGAGCTCTGAAGCAAAGCTTGTATTTCTGTCTTAATAATTTTTGAGCAGTACCACTTGCATGTGAATGACCGCTTGCACACACCGCTCTAGTGCCTTTTGCCTTTGGTAGTGCTTTTTAACTTTGTTGTAAATAGAAGACAGTCAAAAGACTATGTACACGGTGATGGGAAGAAGCAGCCACCAGTCAACAAGTCCCTCTATTTCTACTTGCTTGATGGCACCACTGCTGGATCCAAGGAACATGGGGGCTCCTGCGAGGAGATGATGAGGTGGACCCCCTTCTCCATCATCAATCCTCCATAGATAGGGCTCCCCATGTTTGAGGTTCTGTGGTGGACCTGTATCTTAAACCAGTGCTGCTTAACCTCATGTTGTCATTTCAGACTTATTCATGGGCTCCATGTGATTCACTCCTCCTCCCCCCCCAAAAAACCCAAACAAACACATGGAGCCTTATGCATTTGCACAGTCTTCACTTGGCTGTATCTGGCCCTGCTTGGAGGAAGTTGTTGCTCAAAATGATTAGCTCCACCCGCTAACCAATTTTTAAAAACCAAGCAAAAATAATCCCACCCACCAGTCAATATTCAGATCCCTCCAAAAATATGTGGCTTGACTAGGCCTAAAATATTACATTGAATATAAATTTAATTCACTGTATTAAATCTTCAATTTTCTTACCTACTGTGCCTATTTAACAGCCAGTTACACACATTTGTGCTAAATGGAACTTTTGGTAATATTGACTGGATTAGCTGTAATTCTCAACCATTCATTAATCATTTATGTAGTACTTTTAGTTCCTAGAGTGCTTTACAAGCCTTGTCTAGTTCACCCTCACCACAACCCTGTAAGGGGAACTAAGGCTGAAAGATAACAACTTGCCCAAGACCACCTAGTGAGTCATGGTTAAGACAGGATGTTGATCCCTTGTCTCCCAGGTCCAAATTCCGCACTTTATTCAGTAGACCACGCTGGCTCTTGTAAAGCGAGGCATATGGCCACCAGATGGAGTATAGAGTGGGCTGCATTTTGTATGTGTATCCACTACCGAGCTGCTGCCAATCTATTTTCCTTTCTTTCTATTGTGTATCCTTCAGTAATTGTCTGATTGTTATCAGTTCCTCTAGATTCTGCTGCACATAGTTTCACCACCTGAATTGCATTTTTCCCCTTATTCAAACGCACTTCATCATCTTCAGAACATATTGATCTCCTGTCACGTACATACTCATCTTAGCCTTCATGGTGTTATGCCCGTGGGCTATTTCTTCTCATTATTTCTGCATTGGTCACTCTGTCCTCACAGCTGATGCCAATCCTCCTCACAAGTACATTTCAAAGGCATTGGGCCTCCAGTGTTCTACCAGTACAAAAATAATGAACTTCTCCTTTATTCCTCCAAAAGGAGACACAGGATTTTAGTTTTAATTTGAAACCCCCTTGTGTTTAAACTTTCTAATCTTTTCTAAAGATGTATGAGATTTTTTTCCTGATATGAAATGTTTTAAGAAATGAGAATGAACCAGTTATGGCAAATTGGGCATAAAGGCTTAAATATTAATTACAGCCTGCGGCGGTATTACCTCAGGGTATTATCCTGCTAGATCTCGTACCAAAGTACAGTAAGGCCTAGTCAGGAGATAGATGGGGGAAAATTGC
The DNA here is from genome assembly GCA_003113815.1 of Sphenodon punctatus. Taxonomy (NCBI): domain Eukaryota; kingdom Metazoa; phylum Chordata; class Lepidosauria; order Sphenodontia; family Sphenodontidae; genus Sphenodon; species Sphenodon punctatus. Next base: position 6,993,017 of record QEPC01014730.1, on the reverse strand, counting down.
TGGTGTTGCTGGTAGCATTTTTAAAGCTCATCTCGGTGGGAGCAATTATTCCTTTGAACCAATCCATTATCATGGAGGCAAGGGACACTGCTGCTGGAAGAGATGGGCTTTAAATAACCTGTAAATCCAGAGTCTTGACTTTTTATGGCCACTATCCTATGTTGCTTTGCACAAGAGTAAGGAAATAACCCACAGTTGTAGTTAAATTCCTGCTACAGATGTTTCATTCTCTCCACTTTATATTTTGGTCAATCTTCATAATGGGTCTAAATCAGTGGTGTGGCCTCTGGTTCCCCATCTCTGGTCTAAATTGTTGGTCACTGGAGAAAGTACACCATGTACGGCATTTATCTTGGGAGTGTCTCCATTTTGCTGATGCATAAAAGCAGTCTCATAGGAAGTCTATCACCATGAGGCCCTTTTGTTCTGGATGAAAGGTTCTGCAAGATCAAAGAGACTTGGAACACTGATCAAGTGGAGTAAATCCAGATCAACATACCATGCAGTGAATTGATGGATGCTTTGAGGACACTGGTAGAGGAAAAAACCCACATTTGTTTCCTTCCCTCATGACTGAAGCGTAAGTCAGAAATTCTTTGATACCTCTTACCACCCTCATCATGTGACGTCTGCCACTGGTACTTGAGACACAGTGTGGTTGCCATGTTGGTCCCAAATGTGATGGAGACAAAGTAGTTCAGATTATATGTTTTACTGTTCTGTTGCTGAGAGCATGCCAAGATTTTGGACTATTCAGGGCCCTTCCTCAGGTGTGCAGGAACTCAGAACTGGTGCTAAACCTCTTCTTAAATGCTTCATTACTTACAGGTCCTCTGCAAACCAAGACAGGGTCTGAGGGGCATTCCTTAATGTGGTGTTAGAAAATGATATCCAACTATTATCACCTTTTATTGCAGTTTTCATTTTCTTTCTGTCTGCAATGGTACCACCAACTGAATCTCTCATCAAAGGATGTATTGATTTTGAATTTCTATGGCAAGAGCAGACACATGTGTAAGTTACTCTGTAGCGCCGCTGACTGCTTTGGTCCTGCAGGGGGTGGGAGTGGGGGGGTCTGTCCTTAATCAGGTGAGATGGAGACAAAGTAGTTCAGGTGATACCTTTTGTTGGACCAAATGTAGTTGGTGAGATTATGCAAGCTTTCAGACCACACAGGGCCCTTTCTCAGGCCTGTAAAAAGTCGGAACACTAGGCCATACCAGGGATGGGGGACCTTTTTCCTGCTGGGGGCCATTTTGAAAATTAGTAGGAAAGTTGAGGAGGGGTGCATATGGGGTATACGTGGGAAGAGGAGAGTCTAGATCATGGAACTGTGCCATTGATCTGCTCTGATTCTTTGTGTACATGTTCTCATCTCTGATTCCTTCCTGTGAGATCAGTGGGTGTTTTCAGACAGATGCCTCTTCACCCATCACCTACCCATTACCCACTGCCTATGGCAACCAGTGGGTAATGTGTGGGGAGATGATTGTCTGAAAACACCCACTGTTTCAGTGCTTGGAAGTAGGTTTTATTTGGCCCCTCAATTCCATTTCCTATCTGTGGGCCACATTTGGTTCCCCATCCCTGGACTATATGTGAGGAAGGGCCCTATATAGTTCAAGCGCTCACATAATCTCACCAAGCGCACCAACTTCAGATACCACCTGAACTACTTTGGGTGTCTTCACACAGACACCTTCCTCGTGGGCTGTCTTTAAACTGTTTGTTTAAAGACAGCCCACCAGAAGTGGAGGCAGAGCAGAGGCGGGGCAGTCTGTCCCTGCTGTGGGGCTGACCCGCTGGCGAGGCTCTGGAACATCCCAGAGTACCGCCAGCAGAGCAGAGCAGGCAGCCCAACCCCGGGGCACCAGCCAGAGGTCCGTCTGCTCGGCAGCGTGCTCTCAGCTGGGAGTTGCCTTCACAACGTCACAGCATTGTGTGACCCGCCCACAATGCTATGGTGTGGGGGAAGGGCACTGCGCGGGTGAACCGTGGGCCCCGCAAGCCACCGGTTCCATTTAAAACAGACTCAGTCACGGCTGAAAGTGGGCAGATGCAGGGGTGCACCCCCGGACTTGCTCTGGGGTTGTGCACCCCGTGTCTGTGTGAAAATGCCCGTTGTCGCCATCTCTTACATTTGGGGCCAACACAGCGACCACTCTCTCTCGATTTAATCAGGTGAGCGTTTAAATTCTTCAAGCGATCCTGTTATGACTTAAAATAGGATCATTAGAAAAGGTGCTGTGATGGGAGAGATGTCTTTGGGTTCGTCTTGTGAGCAAGGGGATATTAACCTGCCTGCAGTTGGGATAGCTGTAAGAGTCATGACATGCATATAGGTAGTTTTGCTGCTATCCTGGCATACTCCGAAGTACATTTAAAGTTGCTTTTGTTCCTTTTAATATGGCTTGAAGTTTTGGTTTGTTTTTTTTCCCCCTTGGGGAATTCCCATCTTTAGAAAAATAATTATCATCAGATCTGTCACATTAAAATATAGCTAGGCAGGCAACATGAAATCTACTTTGTGGATTAAAATACACCAGGGAATGCTGCAATTTTGTTTCTCATTAAAAAATGTATCAGCGTATGCTAAAACCTAACCTGTAGCCTGAAATTTATGCAGACTTTTGAAGTTGTGGTCAATTTAAGAGACTTCCCGGATAGTTGGCTCAAAAAGAACAAGAGGGTCTGCTGCATTGCAGCAATGAGTTCCTTGTTGGCATTGCCATTAATCTACTTGCCCTAGATGGCGTCCACCCAGAGGCAGTGCTTGGATAGGGCTAGAGGGGGCTCAGCCCTCCCTCCCAAATTGCTTTATGGAGCAATGGCAGTGGTGGAGCCCACGTAGAGCAACAGGAGGCCAAGCAACAGTGTCCTCCCAGAACCCTTCAATGAGCTGACCCAGGCGGCTCCTCCTCTAGGCATCCGCTGTGCCAAGCTCCATTGTTGCTTCTGCTACGCCAGGGTCACAAACCTCTCAGTTCCCTCCCTTCTGGTATATAAAATCAGGATGGGATGCTGGAGGCCTGTATTGGAGTGGAATTCCTTGTGGAGATTTCTCACACATCATTCCGTTTTGAGAGCTTGAAATGGCTGAAACGTCCCCCTGATAGTAGAGATCCAAGGAGATGCATAGGATGTACAGTCTCTGTCCGTGCCGTGTACTCTGCTTCTGGTTCTTTGGCACCCTCCAATGGAGTCCCCTTGGACATAGGAGGATTCTGCAGATAAGAGTTTACAAGCATAGTCTGCATCAGGGGTGGGCAACGTTCCCAACCTCAAAAGCTGCCAAAATATTTATTTATTTATTTATTTATTTTATTTCCAACATTTATATCCCGCCTCTCTTGCCTAGGCAGCTCGAGGTGGCTTACAAAAATTAAAATATTTAAAAATATACATAAAATATATAAAATACATAAATGGGAGGCATAAAAGAAAAGAAAAAACCCATCCCTCCAACCACCCTCACCCCCTTTCACCCACCTCCCTCACCAAAGGCTTGGCGGACAGCCAGGTCTTGCACTGTTGCCGAAATGAGGCAAGGTCCGGGACCACCCAGGCCTCCGCCAGAAGGGAGTTCCACAGCCTGGGCGCTGCGACCGAGAACGCCTTCTCCATTGTAGCCCCCCGCATCACCCAGGGGACACCAAGAAGGGCACCCCCGGCGGAGCGCAGGGGTCGATCCAGGGCATGGAAAGTAAGGTGGTCGTGCCGATAGGAGGGGCCTAGATTATATAGGGTTTTATAGGTAAGCACCAACACTTTGAATCTGGCTTGGAAGACTATCGGCAGCCAGTACAGAGCTCGGAGCACTGGTGTAACGTGCTCACGGCAACCCGTCCCTGTAAGGAGGCCAGCCACCACGTTCTGCACCAGCTGCAGTCTCCGGACTCTCACCAAAGGTAACCCCACGTAGAGCGTGTTACAATAGTCTAATCTTGAAGTGATGAAGGCATGGATGACAGTGGCCAGGTCAGAGTCAGAGACCAACGGCCAAAGCCGTCGCACCAGATGTAATTGGCGGAAAGCACTCCTTGCCGCAGCCTCAACCTGGAGATCCAGGTGAAGCTGCAGATTGAGGAGTACCCCCAGACTCTGGACCCGAGAGACCAGTGGGGGACGAACCCCATCAGTGATGTGGGACATCACACTCACCGCCCTCCCCACCAACATCACCTCTGTCTTGTCAGGATTTAGTTTCAAACGGCTCACTCTCATTCAGTCCCCCACAGCCGCCAAACATCAGGTAAGCACTGAGACTGCCGGGTCTGGGTCAGATGAAAAGGAGAGGTAGAGCTGGGTGTCATCACCGTATTGATGACACTGCACCCCATACTGTCTCGTGACCTCGCCGTCTCACAAGCTTTTATCCATGCGGCAAAGAGCCCCCCTTTGAAGCATCACCCAGGGTGAGCCTCTTCTGTCCTGGCTGCTGAGATTGAGGAGCAGCTGTGATTCAGCTGTTGTGACTCGGGTGCAATGAAGAAAGACACAAGTCCATTAACAAAGCATGGGACCTGGGATTGACCCTACCCAAGAGCAGCACTTGAACTGCCTAGGAGCTGCATCTGGTACCCAAACCACAGTTTGCCCACCCTTGGTGTAGGTTATTTCTTGTAGGGATTTTCCTCATGACAAAAGGGGAGGGTCATCCCATTTTAAATTTATATTCTTCTCCTTTTGACCAACTGTCTCTCCTTCACTGCAGACTCTATAGAGAAAATCCTCCACAGGGTCTTGGAGAAGCTGGGGGTGATGAGGGTAGGGAGTAAAGCCATGAAGACCAACTCAAAGGGAATATTAGTCAGAGAGCCCCCTCTGTACAATTATCTGAGGGCTGATCCACGCTTCGGTGTGGTATCTTCTTAAGCTCCACCTAGACAGCAGTGCCAGTCATGACCGACCTTACCACAGGGCAACTGCTCCCAGCCCTGCTCATTTCTCTACTTACAAGGGTCCTGTTTTCACCAGGGGAGGGGGACTCCATTCTCTCCCAGTGGGGTCCCAAACCAAGCAACCTCTAGGGTGCCCCTTAGGGAGTGGGGCCACAGGGGCCCCGTATTTTATTTTCATCCTGGGGCCCGCAGATTCTAAGGTCAGCCCTGGAGCCACTCTAGCAATTTCTTAAAACGTGAGGTAGTCAAGTCAGTCATGTTTGTTAGCGAGTGCCGCTGAAGAAACTTGGATGTTGTATTTGCCTGATTGTTCCTGCCAGTAAGGCATCTGAATTGTGGACGCAAGCTTTCATCTGCAGGTATTTGCCCCCTAAATACTTAGGCCAAGAAAAAGAGGCCAGCTTCTTGCAAACAAACACACCCCTTCTCCTTGGGGTTTGCTGTCAGTCATTTTCAGGGGACAGATGATAATAACTCTTCACTCTACCAAATTGTTATTAGGCTGTGTGATTGCCCACCGTCTGTGAGGCATTAGTGGCAGGCTTCCCTTTCACGTTCCTGAGTGACAGAAGATGAATTTCACCAATTTAAAGCTCCCCGCTTTAATCAGGAAGAGAAAGAAGGGGGAGTGGAGTCCGTGAATTTTTTTAGCAGATGGAGAATTAGAATGATTTCCCAGTTAATTTTTGCGGGTGGGAGAGGGGGGGTGGGATGGTTTTGATTCCTGATTGATTACCTCACAGGGAGTTAGGAAGTGCAGTTTAGCTTAAACCACACTCCTGGCTCCTTAATGAAATTGGCTTCCTCTGGAGTGGAACAGAGGCAAGTTTCTAAAGACTCCAAAGGGCACCTGGAAATATGTAGCTGAGAGAATTTGACCTACATTGTAAAGGTGTGGAATAAAGCCAGTTTGCAAAACATTTGACCTTTTTTTTTAAAAAAAAGGTTTTAAATGGAAGCCCACTGGTATGATTCTGAATAATAACTATTAAAAACATATAGGTTTTAGTCTACCTAGGTGATGTGGCCTATCTAATACTCTGTAACTTCCCCAAACATTGATGGCAACTATATAAGCCCATCTGAACAGCTGATTTGTTTGTTGCAAATTTATTTCTCTTGTTACCCAATAAGCAGACTTTTTATTCACTTCCATGAGTATGTCCTGATCTATCCATGTGGACTACTAAGCTCTGTGTAATATACCCATTGTTCTGCAATGTCCCCGTTGCCATCATTGGAAAAGATTTTTTTTATGAAAGCTTTTTTCCATTTTGACTTTGTGTTCCTTTTAATTGATCTATGTCAATATGACTATTTTCTAATTTTCTCTTATACGCTAGTCAATTTTGTTTTTTTGAGGAAGATTGAATGACTGTTGGATTGATATCTGGATTTAGATGTTGTTTGTGGAATTATTCTTAATGTGCTGTAGGACCCAATTAAATGGTACCCTGCGTGGTGATTAAGTGGTGATTATAGTTGAAATCCTGGAGAAAACCCTTCACAAATTTGGGATCTGGTTGGGATGAGAAGGTAGGGAATAGTGTCATGAAGATAAGCAGGAAAGAAAAGAAGGTCTAAAGTTAAAAAGAGAAATAAACACAATGGAAACAGTTGGAAGTTGTACCCTTCAAGTATTTTGTCCAGGAAGTTACTTTGATTCTGGTCATTGCAGAGGAAGAAATGGGGTGAAAACCGACATAACGCTAACTCCATTTTAACAGTGCTTTAACATTTCTTATGCATGTTGCAGGGCTGCCTAGGGCACCAGTACGTGCATAACAAACGTTAAAGCGGCGTTGAAGTGGTGTTAAAGTGGAATTAGCATTATGTCTGTTTTCACCCTGATGGGGTGAAGAGAGAGACTTGAATAGAGTAGAAAAAAGATGCAAGAGAGACCAGTGTGAAATGGAAGTCCAATGTCCTTGGACTCTGTATCCGTACGTAGAGTTATAGTGAAAATAGCCAAATTCTAATCCCTTAATAACCCTGCCAGGCCTATAAATCTGCTTGTGCTATTACGCCTTTGTAGTGTGATAAGTAATTAAGGCTGGTATGCTAAATCAACCCAAGATTGGGATGTCTCTTAAAGGCATTATTTATCTTGTGAGCCAGCTACTTAGAAACAATCCTCCTTTTGCTTCCAGACTTAAGATATGCTTCTCTGTGGATACTGTCACTTATGTAGTACAAAATCAAAGTGGACAGCAGGAAACTTCACAGTCTATTAAAATGTAAATGCACATATGAAGTATGGTGGTAGCATTATAATATGAAGACAGCCTGGGGAAGATCTTTGCACGGAACAGGGCTAGGAGGGACTAATTGACTGTGAAGAAGATGGAAGTATAACTTAATTATTTTATTGGAAGGAAGGTAAGGAATCATTAACCAGGGAGAAGAAATGAGGAAGGCTTTGATGTCAGGCGTGTATTTATTTATTTAAAATTTTATCGCACCCTATTCCAAGAGCTTAGGGTGCATTACAGTCCATAAAATACATTTAAAAATACACAAATAAAAAACAAATTAAAATCCCCAATCCCCACCTGCCAAATGCCTGGGCAAATACGAAAGTCTTTGATTGCCTCTGGAAGATGAACAGGCTCGGGCTTAGATGAACCTCCAGGGGAAGGGAGTTCCATAATTCGGGGGGCAGCCACGATGAATACCTCCCTGCATGCCCTTCTTGTATGAACTTGATGGGCAGAGAGTACCTGAAAGCATGAGTTCCTGGCCGAGTTGGGGGACTGCCCTGCTTCACCAAGACTTTTATGCTGCCTGAAGCAGAATTTTCTATTGACTCTGCCCTTACAGTTATGCAGCCCCTGGTCAAACCCTTTAGCTGCTGCTTTGGAATGGGGTATGTAATTGTATGACAGGGGCAAAGGTCTCTCTCTTCCCCTGGTACTTACCCCCATGACTAGTTGCAAAGCTATGGACTGGGTTGGCTGGGCTGGATTGGGAGAAGCAGGAGGAGGAAGAAGACTGGTGTACAAGTGTAAGGAGTAGAGTCGGGAATGGGAATAGACGAATGAGGTCAGAGAAACAAAATCGGGTTCAGGGATGGAGAGCATGAAAACGAGACTGCACTGCATTTACTGTAATAGTCAGTGGGAAGAAAATTGAGTGGAAAATTCTGGTCAAAATGAAATTTCAATGGAAAGGTAGATTTCAGTGCTCTTAAAATGATAGCGCTCAGCATAGCAAACAGCCAAAGAGGGACAAGCCCCAACCCCATGGCCATAGGTTCCGCTTAGTCGCACATTTAGACACTTCTCAATATTATAAGTGCATTAAGAGGGACAGAAGCTCTCCTTCTCATTCCATTGAGTTTCTTGCCATTCTGTCCACTCCCCATTGCCCTCTCAAGGGCTTTTCCTGGGAGACGACCAGGAAAGAGGTGTCTGAGGCTGCTTTTAGCCGAGCCTCTCGCAGCCTCTCAAGGGCTTTCCCTGGGAGACGACCAGCAAACAGTTGCGTGAGGCTTGAATGCTGGTATGCGATTTTCTGAGATTGTTAGTAAGCATGTAAATAGGGGGGATCCAGTTGCTATAGTATATTTGGATTTTTGAAGAGGTTTTGACAAAGTACCTCAGCAGAGACTCCAGAGCAAACTGAGTAGTCCTGGAATAAGAGGAAGAATCCCGTCATGGATTGGTAGATGGTTAAAAGATAGGAAACAAAGAGTAGGAATAAATTGTTGTTTTTCAAATTGGAGGTAAACAGCAGGATACCTCGGGTCAGTACTGTGACCAGCATTGTTTAATATATTCATTAATGAACTGGAAAAGGGTGTAAAGCGTGAGGTGGCTAAATTCACAGATGACACCAAATTATTCAAGATAGTTAAGACCAGTGCTTCATTTATTAAAAACGTTAATTGCCAGGGCCCAAACCTGCCTCGTGAGCCATGCCCCCGACCCAGAACTAGACAGAACAGGGAAATGAACCCAATCTCCAGCTAGTAAGCAGATCACTTGACTAAGCTGCCTCTCTACAACGAGTGTAACAAAGGAGTTCTTGTGATTGAATCTATGGCCCTTTTTACACAGACACTCTAACACTGATAAAATGGGTGTTACATTTTATTATACATGCTGCAGGTGTGCTCTATGGGTGCCCTGCAACATGTATAATAAAATGTAACACCCATTTTATCAGTGTTAGTGTCTCTGTGTGAAAAGGGCCTTCATGATGGCCAATACAGGGGATGGGGCACAGAAGTCATTAATGAAAGCCAAATAAAGCCATGCAGGGTTCTTCTGGCTTTCATCTCTAACCCTGGAATGGCTAATAGCAGCCTTTCCCTGGCCTTTAACATTTCTGGTTGCACGCTCCTAGTGGGAATATTTCCCTGGGCTCAGCCCCTCCTTGAATTTAATTGCATGGGCTGAGCCCTGACAAGCCCCCGCAACAAATTAAGCCCTGGTTAAGACCCAGGCAGACTGTGAGGAACTACAAAGGGATCTTGCAAGACTAGGTGAATAGGCAATAAAATGGCAAATGAAATTCGGTGTCAATAAGTGCAAGGTGAGGCACATAGTGAAAAATAATCCTCACTTTACATACACGAAGCTAGGTTCTGATCTGGGTGTAACCACTCAGGAGAAGGATCTTTGGGTGTTTTTAGATGGACGCTGAGGCAGCGCATTCCCGGAACTGCTCCGGGGGTGCACCCCTACCCCCAGCCCTGCCTGCCTGGGACTGCTTAATTTTATTATTTGTTTTATTCAGCTTTTAGGCCTCCCCCTCCTGCCACAGGCAGCTTTATTTACAACAATAAAACACATAAAACATCTTAAAACAATTTAAAACAATAATACAAAAAAGCAGCAGTAATACCCCATCTAACAACCCACCCCACACCCTCCCTTTTCCCCTCCCCAAAGGCCAGGCAGAACAGCCAGGTCTTACATTGTCTACGAAAAGAGGGGAGGTCTGCTGACCGACGGACCTCCGATGGGAGGGCATTCCGCTGCCATGGTGCGACCACCGAGAATGCCCTCTGCATGGTAGACACTCGGGGCGGGCCCGCAGGAGGGCACTCGCTGATGACCGCAGGGGCCGATAGAGAACATAGGGGTTGAGGCGGTCTCTGATGTATGTCGGGCCAAGGCCGTTTAGGGCTTTAAAAGTAAGCACCAACACCTTGAATTGGTCCTGGTACGTCACTGGCAGCCAGTGCAGAGAATTGAGCACAAGTGTCATGTGCTCGTGCCGGCCCGTCCCAGCCAGGAGACGGGCCACCACGTTCTGTACTAGCTGCAACCTCCAGGCCGTCACCAAGGGGTAGCCCCACATAGAGCGCATTGCAGTAGTCTAGTCTCACGGTAATAAAAGCATGGATGATTGTGGCAAGATCTGCATCTGAGACATACGGCTTCAGCAGGGCCGGACTTAGGAATTGTGCGCCCCTAGGCCCTTTGCAGGTTGCTGCTTCCAAGTCAAGTCCCCCACCCCAACCAAGCCCCGTCCCCATGCTCCAAAACAGTTGAGCAGGTGTACAAAATATCCAAGGTATACAACAGGGATGGGGAAATGCGGCCCTTGGCAAGTTTTTATGTGGCTCTTGGATCCAGTCTCTATCCCCAAGCACTGTTGTTGGGCTGGATCCAGGAAAGTTGGGGCCCTGTGTGGTAACAATAGAGAAATTATTGTATTACAATGATTCTGTCTAAAATATAATAAATACACCCTGTCCCCAGGCACCACGCCTCTGGCAAAGGCTACCCCACAGCTCCCAAGCTACCTGAGGCTGCCCATCCTATTGTACTACAGTATACTATGATACTAGATTATACAAAGCTTGCAAACTTTTATCAACAGAAGTTGATTCTATACTATAGAAGCGATCATCTGAGCTACTTTGTCTCCATCTCATACATTTTTGGACCAACACAGATATCGTGCACACGCTCTCCAGTCTAGACACAGACCCATTGGCGTAGAGTTATCGGGGGGGAGGGGGGCTCTGTTTCCCCTCACTTAATTTACATGCCAACAGTATCATAGATTGTGTTTTAAAGCCACAGAAACATACTCTCCTTCCTCCTTGATATAAAGGAAACCTCCCCCCATTAATGGGTTCATTTCGACCCATGCGTCTCTCCACCCCCCATTAGTTCATTTTGGCCCATGATTCCCCCATTAATCCAAAATCCGCACCCCGGTCCCCTGAGCATTCCTCTGATCCCCTCCCCTCTCCACCAAAATGGCAGTTGCTCTGTGGGTGTGGATGAGTGGGGATGTGTGTGAGGAGCCACTCGAAGAACAGAAGGTTGCTGCCTTTGAGATGGCTCCAAACATTCTCACAACACCCACCCTTCCAGCCCCGCATGGAATTTTTTTCTTATATTCCTAGAAAGGGTTGGAAGGAACTGTCATTCTGAGGGGGAGAGTGTATTTATACTAGAGGAGCTCGAGACCTTCACGTGGCCTGTTGTTTTAATAGGGTGAGCATGCAAAACCCAGTTGTGGGAATGTTGGGAGCCATCTCGAAGAACCTTCTTTACAAAGCAACAACCTTCTGATCCCACATGGGGGAGGAGTTGCTTGTAAACAAACAGCTTTATCTCCCAGTCCAATGGGCTGCTGCTGCTGCAGTGCTACTAGCAGGCAGATGGTTGGTGAAGGATGGGGACCCTCCATGATGTGGGGGTGGTCCCCTCCCCTTCCCCCAGCGCACTTGGACCCCAGGTACCCCTCTCCAGCC